>JAVGWX010000016.1:57540982-57723482 GCA_036924085.1 Ariolimax columbianus
TTTTGATTTCATGTTCTCCTCTTCTTCTGTGTTCGTTCTCAATCTACCAAGCCCTGAACAGGGCTTTGCAAGTAGCAGGATATAGTCCAGAGAACGGAATGCGTTGTGTCACGAGTTTACAGTGTGACTGCGATATTTGCACCTTTCAGTCTGACACATCCGTCTTCGGCAGGGATTTCATGTTATAATTTTCTACGTCTTATAGAAGCTCTGTATGTCGCAGATCAAAGGTGCTGGGGTGTTCTTTCTTTCCAGAGCTTGTTGCAAGGAATCTTATCAAACATAGAAACAGAGACGTATTTCGTTATCTTGCACGAAAATTGTTTCACTCACTTTCCAGAGGGTTAAGATGAAGTCTAGAGTACTTCAGTTTACTCTTAAACCTCATTTGGCCTCGCCGATCTGTGGCTTAGTCAGATGTCTTAATTTCTGCTCGTATTCTACAGCAGGCTTTGCTAGGGACACAGAGAGATATGCATCTGTGGTATTCACATTGTCAGCTGTTACTCTTTTAAAATATCGCCGTCAAGTTGTAAACTACAACGCATCGTATCTTCGGACGACATCCTTCTACTTGCAAAGCTTTTTTCAGGACTTGGTGCGGAAGAATACATTATACCAATAAAACGGGCAGTTAGACCAACGAAAGAGTCCTGGGATAATGTTTAGACATTTGCAGTTGATGTATATGAAGGCTTTAAATTAAAAAAAGAAACTGTCATCGAAGGATGCACACATCTGAGTTGGACTTCGTGACCTTGATATGCTGTGTAGACGAGTGTTGAGTCTACTAAAAGCTGGTGAACAGAATATCCGTTGCCTTGATGGACAGAACAATTGCATTATGCTTCGGATTGTGGACATCAGAACCAATGACATGTCCACGATTGCCCCAAGGTTCTCCGCTATCATCAGTGATTTATTCTTCTGCGTTCATTCTCAATCTCCTGCTACCTAGCCCTGAGAAGGGTTTTGCAAGTAGCAAAATGCGATGTGTCGCTAGTTTACAGCTTGACTGCGATATTTCCACCTTTCGAACCAAAATATCCGTCTTTAGCAGACTACCGCACTTAATATTACACGTGAATGGTGCTCGTAATCTTACAAGGTTGAGAACTTCTGCTGTAAATTATAACATCCTTTTCAGGATGAATGCTGAAGAAGACCTCTAACACATACCTTAACTTAAGCCTCAATCACTATACTGTCTGTTGCATGACTTTATTCCCATTGCTGGGATAGTCGACGGGTTTTTAGGACGAAGATTACAGACAGCTTCCCCCCCCAACAGAACAACAACTTATGTCGTACTAGAGATTTAATCAACTACCCTCCTTGTCGGCAGATATGCATCGAAAACAATTGGCCACTTGCTCCTACACTGTCTTAAATCCGACCTCAAACACTGACTTTCATCATAAAGCCTGCAACACTGACCATATTAAACGCTACCGTAAACACTTGACTTTTTTAAACTCTACCTCAGACACTCGACTTTCTTAAATTCTACCTCAGACACATAACTTTCTTAAACTCTACCTCAGACACATACCTTTCTTAAACTGTACCTCAGACACATAACTTTCTCAAACTCTACCTCAGACACATAACTTTCTTAAACTGTACCTCAGACACATAACTTTCTTAAACTGTACCTCAGACACATAACTTTCTTAAACTGTACCTCAGACACATAACTTTCTTAAACTGTACCTCAGACACATAACTTTCTTACACTGTACCTCAGACACATAACTTTCTTAAACTCTACGTCAGACACATGACTCTCTTAAATTCTGCCTCGAACCAACCTTTATAGGTAAGAGCATCTGTTAAATGTTCTTACATAACATAAATGGTCCAACAGCAGACAAAGCCATCAGTGATTAAATGCTACACTTAGAATTTGTCTAGCTACAAGATTTATTTATGAAGTAATCCTTTTTTAAATCAGCCATCCATACACACGTGGGTAGATTGTGGGAGTGTCGAGACCCAGGATTGAATTTGGCACCTTAGCCACAAGAAACCAGCATGTTAACGACTCAGACCTCATATATAAACTGCATTCCAGTACTATTTTCTTCCACAAGTCAGACAGCCAGCACAAGATTGCCAACAAAAATGTCCACTCCCAAAACACCAGGCCATTAACATGAAGAAAAAAACACTAGACTTACTGGAAAATCAACAAATTTTATTCGACAAATGAAATTCTCATGTTCTTCGTACAACAGCAGACTGTCTAAAGGCTGTAAGTCTTCACTGACCCGACAAAGTCTGTTACCAAATAAAACAAAACCTGAAAACCAAAAAGCTATGTAGAACACCATGTAACATTTCATCATTGACAAAACTTGTACATAATCTGCATATGGCAAAGAAATCCTTAAGTAACCTTTTCTGCATGTGCAGACAAATAATCCACCTACTGCCACGTGTACTCATCACCATCCCCCACATTGATTGGTTGTTTTTCCTTGCTACCCTTACTGAGAGCAAGGCAAGTAGCCTTTGTTATTACAGCTGGCCAACCACAAACCCAGTTGCACTGCTGTGAAACAAGCACTCTTTCAATTAAAGTATGGACATAGTTATACTAACAAACAAATAGAACCCTTTACAGTTTCATTCAATTACAAACTTGGATTTGTAAAGCTATCCTATATGTTGTGGTCAGAGACATGATTTATTTGAACAGACTAATGATCAAGTATCTGGATGACACATGGATATTCAACACCTCCGAATCAGACTTTGACACACAAGAAAGAGTATGCGTGTAACGCAGAAATACACCTGACGGAGCGAGCACAAAAACATTTTTTCCTAAATGTGAATGACATTTAATGCTTCATACTAATATATATATTTATTATGAATACCTCATGTCATATATAATTTATTTATGTGTCTTTAGATCCTAAATTTAATATTAATGAATTTTATTTTGAAGAAAAAAAAACAAAAAACAAACTATTTGCCACATGCTGTGAGACAAATCTAAAGAAATTAGGTGGGACTGCCAACGGTTTACATTACACATTTATATTTTAGAACCCAAACCTAGGAGTCTAAAAAATCTATTCTGCCAAACTGTAAAAGGTTGTGCGAGAGATATTTGAACATTAATTAGGTAAAAGTAGTGCTATATCTGACACTGCTGTCTGGGATGAAGTGTTAAAGACATTGTACTAAGTCTCAGCTTATGTGCTGGGATGGCCAGTCTTCTTTCCCAACTGTAATTCAGGTACACATTTACAGATGGGTTGACTGGAATGTGTCAGTAACGAGGATTCATCTTAGATCCTTGTTCAGTAACCATCATGCTGGATTGCGTCTTTAAAGGCAGAAACAAAGTCCCTCTACTTAGCCCGGTCTGCAGCCATCTTTCCTAGTGTCCCAGCTCATATTCATGATTTTCATTTTGCCAAGTTGTTTTAAGTTGGCCTCTTTCGCGCCTTACTTTTGGAGTCCATACCATAGTGGTTCTGTTGCCAGGTGCTTTTCTTAGAGAACGACCTATCAAATTTCAGTGTTGAGCAATTATTATAGCGTGCATGTCCTGATTGGTCCAGGCAAGCAATTCTCTGTGATAATGAGGACTGAATACGCAACATTTTGCCACAAAGAGAGCGATCTACATCTCTGGCGCTCAAACAATCATACATGGCCATTTGTCATATTCGCACCACAAAGGTTTTCAAGAAAAAAAACTTGTAAAAGAAAACACAAAAATATCCTTGTAGTAGATGAACTGCAGTTAAGATTACAACCTTGATCTTTGACACAAAATGCATAGTTTGTGCTCCCCATTAAGAAGCAAAAATATTTTGATCATGTAAAAAGGACCTCAACAGGCCACCCAAAAAATTGTTATTCCATAAAATGCCATTTAACTGTCAGAACAGCTGTGCTTAAGCTGATCCATGTAGTCTACTCACCCAACGGACATATCCAAATATCAAACTATTTGATATTTTACTAATAAGGAGGTTTTCAACTTTTGCCTTTATGTGCTCGTCCGTAAGCCAGACAACTAATGTGTGTATTGTATACAACATTTTGTCCATCTAGTTCTATGGAGCACATAGCATGAGATCTATCTATAGGCTTTTGTAGGTGAAAATGGTTATATTCTTATTTGACTTTTGCACGGCAACTGGCAACCAACCCGGCATTTCAGAAAGGACATAAGCATAGGGCCCAACCATGTGATTTCTTTCAATATTTGGTATACATTTGAACTGTATAATTTGTCTATCTTTTTATTGCTGTCATTTGTGCCGAAGATGCAGCGCCACAGTGAATGAGCTGACAGAATCCAGCGACTTATAGCTGGCTACTTGCATCAGGGCCAACGAAACAGATATGACAAAGATCCCATTCAGCTCTAAGCGGCTGCCCTGGAAATAAGTTGCACTAGTGAATTCTAGCTAAGAGAATAGGTACCGCAGCTAGATGGTTAAACCCAGTACACAACAAAATGCAAGCTGAAATCAGATGTGTCAGGCAGAAAGTCGCAGCCTTGTTGTAAACTATGAGGATGACAAATGCTAATGTATAGCCTTCCATATAATAGCTTTACTAGAGTACAATAAGAAGGCTGAACATTTGGATAACCAATTTATAAAAAAAAAATAATTAGCTCCAACACAAATCAACTATAAAAATTATAAAACAGATCTAGTCTCTACGAACATCAACAAACGGACAATAATTTGTCAAGTCAGCAATAAAATATTTTTTATGAGAATAGCTATCCATGAAAACCATATACAACATTTTTTTTCTACGTGTAAGAAGATCAATGTTTGTCACAGAATGAATGCCATTGTGGGGATGAGACACCGACTGTACAACATCTCTGCTCTTGTGAGGTGGTGTTACCGGTAAACTGGAGCATCATAAAACTAGATTATTACATACCAATTCTGATTTGCCATGGTAGGCAGGCAAGCAGTGGCACCTTAATACAACACATTGGAGTCTATTTCTATTTGAAACAAAATTGTGGTCATAACCAAACAAGAATCATGCTTAGTTACATTCACTCTAGGGTATAAGATGGCATTCATGTGTTAGAAAGAGATGAGACTTACACCACTCAGAGCATTCAGCAGGAGGCTACTAATAGTGTAGACTAACACCTAAAAGGTAGAAGACTAACCAATGGTTCTGCAGATCAAACCATTTATGCAGGCAATAATCCAGAATACGTGCTTTGAAAAGAAGTGCTAGAAACAATACCCTATCTAGGAAATTGTAACATGAGCGAATAACTGGTTTTTCTTTACGTGATGTAGTTAGTCCCCATGCACAGCCCTCTTTATTTCCTGTTACATGCTTGGAAGATTATAGTGTCCTGTGTGACCAGGGTACAAATAGGGGAATAAAGCATAGTACCTGTTCCCTGCCAGGAAGAGGCAATAGGAGACTAAAAAATGGGTACGCATGGGTGACTACAGTCTTGTACGGACTTTAAACCACAAAACTTCTTATAATACAAGCAGGTCAGCAATTATTGACTGATGCTTATTTTCTGCAGACCAATACTACACAGGGAGCTGAAAACGTTAAGATTTTTTATTGTTCTTTGCTCCCGGAAACTGCTCAGGTATCTGTGCTTTTTAGGTAAAAGTAATTACATTGAAGACGGATAAAAAAAAAGGCTGCGTTCGATACAATGCCTTATCCCATTAAAGTGATCCCAGATAGCCACTAATATGGCAGTTATGTTTCTTATTTCTGAGCTACGCCCGACTACCATCTGGCGTTATTTGTGAAATTATGAAAATCTTCATTTAATACATTTCTCAGTGAGGGGTACAGAGGTATGCCAGAAAGAATGCCAGGCTATTCTATCTTCTGTCTTCCTCTTGATCTGGTTCCGGTCAAGTCCTCGGTCTGTTATAGACGGTCTTATGTTGTCATACATATTTTGAGGCGTACTGCTGGCCTGGATATTTGGCTCTTTGCTTTATATAATTGCAATGGTAGCCAATCAACTTTCATTTTGCAGGTACGACCAAATCACTGTAGTTGATTAGGCTACATTCGAGTTTGCAAGGGCTGGGTTTTGAAATCGTGTCGCATGGTCTGATTGCTAATCTTGCATCTTATTGGCAAACGAGAAGAAGATTGCACGAACCTGCTTACTTAAAAGTTTTATAAGTGAAGATTACATACTTAGATTATTGGTTCAGTTGAACAGAAGAGAGCAGGTCGTGGTCTTCAGACTTCGCACTGGCCACAATAGACTGAGGTACCACCTATTCAATAAATGACGAATGCACTTGTGGTACCGGGAAAATGACCGCTGATCATTTGCTGCAAAACTGCCCGACATACGAGGAACAGAGAAAGCAGATGTGGCCATCACCAGTGGCAACACTAGACAAGCTTTATGGCAGTGTCGACAGCCTCAGGATGACCGCTGCTTTTTTTCGAAAAAATAAAGGTTGATGTCTGACTGCATACGATGAAGAAGAAGATTATTGGTACATCAGAAGAGGCTTATCCTGCTAATGTCGGATAGAAAGGAATCAATATTGCAGTCAATCTGTAAACAGGGATCAAGACGCTGAGCAGCGCATGAGCTGCAGTGGTTAGCGACCCATAGCTGACTGCTAGCGTCAGCGTCAGGGCCAGCGAACCAGAGCTGCCAAGACCCTTCTACACCTCCACGTGGTGATCATGAATAACAGGCTGCAGCAGGACAGACTGGCTAAGGAGAAGGGATCGAAGAGGGAATGCTAACCCGGTACTAAAAAAAATGCTTGCTGAAGTCGGATGTGTTGGACCGAAAGGTGCAAATATCGCAGTCAAGCTGTAAACTACGACACAACGCATTCCGTTCTCTGGACTACATTCTGCTACTTAAGCCCTTTCAGGGTTTGGTAGCGGGAGATTGAGAACGAACGAAGAAAAAGAAGAATCTGTAAACTACGACACACCGCATTTTGTACCCTGGACAACATTATGCTACTTACTGAGCCCTTTTCATGACTAGGTAGCGGGAGATTGAGAGCGAACGAACGCCGAAGAACAAGAAAAAGAAGAAGACGAAGAGGCTTAGAGGCAGATTTTTTTCTGAGTTTTAGTCACTGCTGTTCAACATTTAGATGGATAAAATAACAAAAGCCAGCCAAATTGCAACACCAGAAGTCAAACCAAATTCAATACACGCAGACGACCAAAGTCCACAGTACGAAGGTGATAATACAATTGCAAAATCACGCGAAAACGCTTGGCACATTCTGTGAAAGATATAATTTAAAGATCAGCATATCGAAGGCAGAAACTATGATGATTAGCAAGACATTATTGCCACTAAAGCAAGTGTAAACAATGTCAAACTTAACTCGCACAAGAGTTCATTTTTCTTCTTCTGTGCGTTTAGGATCTTTGGTCACGCTACATCTACAGGCCAGTCGCCATGATAAAGTCTGTAGTCTTCATCACGTCGGAGTGACTGCACCACAGCTTCTGTCTTCGCACCCTCTGACCAGGTCTGGTATCTCATTTCCCTATAGAGTATGCATTCCTGTAGAATGTGTTCATGATTCTGGCCCCCTGTTACCCTTGGGCATTTGAGATATTTAATTGGTATAGATAATAGATGTTTTCTCAGGCGAAATAAGTTAATTTGTTGATTTCCTTTGAGTTGGTGAATTGGGTCCGGTCTATTGCTTATGTTTTCTCTCCATTGGTGCATATATTTATTTCTGATGATGTTCTTAATCTCTCTGTATGGTACTCGATGGTTAAACTGTGCCTTTTTACTGCCATCTTTTGCTAGAGCGTCGGCTCTCTCGTTTCCTGTGATTTCGCAGTGAGAGGATAGTCATTGTTGAAGATCTCTGATTTTCCTAGTTTTGCTCTGATAACAGCGGTTGTTTTTTTAATTTTGGTGTGTGTGTTTTTTGCGTTCGCCTTATTTCTCTAATCTCCAAAGGCGGTGTGCGTTACACTTTGGTTTTTATTTTCAGCCTGTCGGCCCAGTACATCCGACTTCAGCATGCATTTTATGTAAGGGCCTTCTTCCTACTGCATTTTCTAAGGGTTTGCTTCCCCGGGGAAATGGACGCTGCTGTGATGGGGATCGAACCCAGCACCTTCTGGTTGTGAGCCGTGTCACTTAACCACTAGCCCATGCCGTCCCCATGTTCATTGTTTGTTTTCTGGCAAGAGTTTGGTTTGGCGTGGCTTGGCTTCGTTCGTTCTCAATCTCCCGCTACCAAGCCATGAAAGGGCTTAAGTAGCAGAATGTAGTCCAAAGAACGGAATGCGTTGTGTCGTCGTTTACAGCTTCACTGCGATATTTGCACCTTTTGGTCCAACACATCTGACTTCAGCAAGCATTTTTTGAGTACCGGGTTAGCATTCCCTTTTCGATCCCTTCTCCTTAGCCAGTCTGCCCTGCTGCAGCCTGTTATCCAGGATCACCGCATGGAGGTGTAGAAAGGTCTTGGCAGCTTTGGTTCACTGGCCCTGACGCTAGCAGTCAGCTATGGGTCGCTGACCACTGCAGCTCAGCGTCTTCGCCAAAAGTTGAAATAGCTTGGACATTTTTTAAACAGAAGACGGAAAGCTTGAAATAGAAATATAAACTAGATGTCAGAAAGCTTTTGGAGTGACTTAACTGTTACCACTACATAAACACCAGAATATCAGCTTAGCATGAACTGGCAAACAGCATTTGCATGTCAACTCCTGCCCTCATTATGTACTCACAGCATGCCATTTGCAGAACGTCGCTCCCATGAAAGCCGGTCTGAAAGACGCTCGATTTTCAGCCTGTCATGCCCAAGCATTCCTTGCCGTCTTGGTGTCATCACCTTCGTGGTTTTTTGCGTTCGCCTTATTTATTTATTACACAAGGTGGTGTGCGTTGCACTGTTTTTATTTTGCGCGTGTCTCCCATCGGCCCAGTTCATCGTACTTCGGCATGCATTTTATGTAAGGGTCTGCTTTCTTCTGCATATTCCTAAGGGTTTGCTTCCCCGGGGTAACGGCCGATGCTGTGAGTGGGAAGCCAACGCCGTCTCATTGCCTTCTTGGCCTGCCTCTGCCTCTCTTGCCCAACACCAAACCTGCCATTACCGCTCTTTCAAGACCGTTGTGTCTTTCGATGTGGCCAAAGTATTTCAATTTTCTGTTCATGATGGAATTTATGAATCAGTTCTCTTCTTTGCTTAACTCTTGTCGAACGTCAGCATTCTTTTTTTTTTTGGTCCATAGTATTTTGATGACTTTTCTATTACATTTTGATTCGAAGGACACTATTCTTGACCTTGGTGTTTGGGAAAATGTCCATGTTTTGCAGCAGTATGCTGCCACATGAAAAACTCAGGTTCTCAAAATGTTCACTTTTGTTTCATTTCTAGTAATCTGCCATTGCTTCCTCAGGTTGTGTAGTCTCTGCATTACCAATCTTATTTTGGCTTCGTTCGTTCTTAATCTCCCATTACCAAACCCTGAGAGGGCTCAAGTAGCAGAATATAGTCCAGAGAACGGAATGCATTGTGTCGTAGTTTGACTGCGATATTTGCACTTTTCGGTCCAACACATACGACTTCAGCAAGCATTTTTTAAGTCCCTCTTTGAACCCTTCTCCTTAGCCAGTCTGCCCTGCTGCAGCCTGTTATCCAGGATCACCGCGTGGAGATGTAAAAGGGTCTTGGCAGCTCTGGTTCGCTGGCCTTGACGCTAGCAGTCAGCTATGGGTCGCTGGCCACTGCAGGTTATGCGCTGCCCAATCTTATTTTGATTTCCTTTTTAGATCTAGCGCTACCAATGTCAAATTTAATCTTTATCCAATTCACAGGAGAGGGAAATTACGTGTCAAATGAAATGTCTAAAAAAACCGCATTTGTGTCACCAGGGTGGATAACGCGAGGAATGTAGACATGATAAATATGATGAGTATTACCCGTTGTGTAGAACACATTTCAAGACAGAAAGTACGATGGTTCAGTCGTCTCATGAGAATGTAACCTGGTCAACTACCACTGCACGCTTACATCACGCGATGATCTGTTACACGGTACGAGGAAGACAAATAAACTCCTCATAATGCTTAAGTGCACAAGTGAATGGAAAGCTAAAGTAAGCTAGTCAGCTCATTTTCCATGATTCACATCCATGAGAAAACTGTAAAGGGTTAAGAATCCAATGTAATAATTTAGGCCGGATTATAAAGTGTTAAGACACGAACCTAATCATTTAGGCCGGACTATAAAGTGTTAAGACACGAATCTAATCATTCAGGCCAGACTGTAAAGTGTTAAGACACGAATCTAATCATTTAGGCCAGACTGTAAAGTGTAAGACACGAATCTAATAATTTTGGCCGGACTGTAAAGGATTAACGTGCTCCAGAGCATGTTCTACCGCATAATGGAATGTCTCTTCTTTGTTCTCGAGACTACCATCTGCTAATGGTTAGGCATATCTTCTCCAGCCCCTCTGTTCAGATTTGATAGTTGACCTGGAGATATGCCTCTGATTTGTTATTCTGGGCCACATCGATTGTTGTTGTTGTCTACAATGAGTAGAATTACTCTTTTTGTGCACCCTGAAATGAACGTTTAGTGGTGGGTCATTGTGGCTTTCCTCACATTCTGAGCGTCATCATTGGTAAAAGTTACCTTCAATATATAAACTGGTCTCATCTTCCAGTACCCCACAGAGTGCCTTACAGACTTTTACATCAGCTATGAGTTTTATTAAAGTGTTGGTGATGTGATTCGCTTTGCCTTGTGGTCTTTAACTCTGATGACTTTTGATTTCATGTTCTCCTCTTCTTCTGTGTTCGTTCTCAATCTACCAAGCCCTGAACAGGGCTTTGCAAGTAGCAGGATATAGTCCAGAGAACGGAATGCGTTGTGTCACGAGTTTACAGTGGGACTGCGATATTTGCACCTTTCAGTCTGACACATCCGTCTTCGGCAGGGATTTCATGTTATAATTTTCTACGTCTTATAGAAGCTCTGTATGTCGCAGATCAAAGGTGCTGGGGTGTTCTTTCTTTCCAGAGCTTGTTGCAAGGAATCTTATCAAACATAGAAACAGAGACGTATTTCGTTATCTTGCACGAAAATTGTTTCACTCACTTTCCAGAGGGTTAAGATGAAGTCTAGAGTACTTCAGTTTACTCTTAAACCTCATTTGGCCTCGCCGATCTGTGGCTTAGTCAGATGTCTTAATTTCTGCTCGTATTCTACAGCAGGCTTTGCTAGGGACACAGAGAGATATGCATCTGTGGTATTCACATTGTCAGCTGTTACTCTTTTAAAATATCGCCGTCAAGTTGTAAACTACAACGCATCGTATCTTCGGACGACATCCTTCTACTTGCAAAGCTTTTTTCAGGACTTGGTGCGGAAGAATACATTATACCAATAAAACGGGCAGTTAGACCAACGAAAGAGTCCTGGGATAATGTTTAGACATTTGCAGTTGATGTATATGAAGGCTTTAAATTAAAAAAAGAAACTGTCATCGAAGGATGCACACATCTGAGTTGGACTTCGTGACCTTGATATGCTGTGTAGACGAGTGTTGAGTCTACTAAAAGCTGGTGAACAGAATATCCGTTGCCTTGATGGACAGAACAATTGCATTATGCTTCGGATTGTTGACATCAGAACCAATGACATGTCCACGATTGCCCCAAGGTTCTCCGCTATCATCAGTGATTTATTCTTCTGCGTTCATTCTCAATCTCCTGCTACCTAGCCCTGAGAAGGGTTTTGCAAGTAGCAAAATGCGATGTGTCGCTAGTTTACAGCTTGACTGCGATATTTCCACCTTTCGAACCAAAATATCCGTCTTTAGCAGACTACCGCACTTAATATTACACGTGAATGGTGCTCGTAATCTTACAAGGTTGAGAACTTCTGCTGTAAATTATAACATCCTTTTCAGGATGAATGCTGAAGAAGACCTCTAACACATACCTTAACTTAAGCCTCAATCACTATACTGTCTGTTGCATGACTTTATTCCCATTGCTGGGATAGTCGACGGGTTTTTAGGACGAAGATTACAGACAGCTTCCCCCCCCAACAGAACAACAACTTATGTCGTACTAGAGATTTAATCAACTACCCTCCTTGTCGGCAGATATGCATCGAAAACAATTGGCCACTTGCTCCTACACTGTCTTAAATCCGACCTCAAACACTGACTTTCATCATAAAGCCTGCAACACTGACCATATTAAACGCTACCGTAAACACTTGACTTTTTTAAACTCTACCTCAGACACTCGACTTTCTTAAATTCTACCTCAGACACATAACTTTCTTAAACTCTACCTCAGACACATACCTTTCTTAAACTGTACCTCAGACACATAACTTTCTCAAACTCTACCTCAGACACATAACTTTCTTAAACTGTACCTCAGACACATAACTTTCTTAAACTGTACCTCAGACACATAACTTTCTTAAACTGTACCTCAGACACATAACTTTCTTAAACTGTACCTCAGACACATAACTTTCTTACACTGTACCTCAGACACATAACTTTCTTAAACTCTACGTCAGACACATGACTCTCTTAAATTCTGCCTCGAACCAACCTTTATAGGTAAGAGCATCTGTTAAATGTTCTTACATAACATAAATGGTCCAACAGCAGACAAAGCCATCAGTGATTAAATGCTACACTTAGAATTTGTCTAGCTACAAGATTTATTTATGAAGTAATCCTTTTTTAAATCAGCCATCCATACACACGTGGGTAGATTGTGGGAGTGTCGAGACCCAGGATTGAATTTGGCACCTTAGCCACAAGAAACCAGCATGTTAACGACTCAGACCTCATATATAAACTGCATTCCAGTACTATTTTCTTCCACAAGTCAGACAGCCAGCACAAGATTGCCAACAAAAATGTCCACTCCCAAAACACCAGGCCATTAACATGAAGAAAAAAACACTAGACTTACTGGAAAATCAACAAATTTTATTCGACAAATGAAATTCTCATGTTCTTCGTACAACAGCAGACTGTCTAAAGGCTGTAAGTCTTCACTGACCCGACAAAGTCTGTTACCAAATAAAACAAAACCTGAAAACCAAAAAGCTATGTAGAACACCATGTAACATTTCATCATTGACAAAACTTGTACATAATCTGCATATGGCAAAGAAATCCTTAAGTAACCTTTTCTGCATGTGCAGACAAATAATCCACCTACTGCCACGTGTACTCATCACCATCCCCCACATTGATTGGTTGTTTTTCCTTGCTACCCTTACTGAGAGCAAGGCAAGTAGCCTTTGTTATTACAGCTGGCCAACCACAAACCCAGTTGCACTGCTGTGAAACAAGCACTCTTTCAATTAAAGTATGGACATAGTTATACTAACAAACAAATAGAACCCTTTACAGTTTCATTCAATTACAAACTTGGATTTGTAAAGCTATCCTATATGTTGTGGTCAGAGACATGATTTATTTGAACAGACTAATGATCAAGTATCTGGATGACACATGGATATTCAACACCTCCGAATCAGACTTTGACACACAAGAAAGAGTATGCGTGTAACGCAGAAATACACCTGACGGAGCGAGCACAAAAACATTTTTTCCTAAATGTGAATGACATTTAATGCTTCATACTAATATATATATTTATTATGAATACCTCATGTCATATATAATTTATTTATGTGTCTTTAGATCCTAAATTTAATATTAATGAATTTTATTTTGAAGAAAAAAAAACAAAAAACAAACTATTTGCCACATGCTGTGAGACAAATCTAAAGAAATTAGGTGGGACTGCCAACGGTTTACATTACACATTTATATTTTAGAACCCAAACCTAGGAGTCTAAAAAATCTATTCTGCCAAACTGTAAAAGGTTGTGCGAGAGATATTTGAACATTAATTAGGTAAAAGTAGTGCTATATCTGACACTGCTGTCTGGGATGAAGTGTTAAAGACATTGTACTAAGTCTCAGCTTATGTGCTGGGATGGCCAGTCTTCTTTCCCAACTGTAATTCAGGTACACATTTACAGATGGGTTGACTGGAATGTGTCAGTAACGAGGATTCATCTTAGATCCTTGTTCAGTAACCATCATGCTGGATTGCGTCTTTAAAGGCAGAAACAAAGTCCCTCTACTTAGCCCGGTCTGCAGCCATCTTTCCTAGTGTCCCAGCTCATATTCATGATTTTCATTTTGCCAAGTTGTTTTAAGTTGGCCTCTTTCGCGCCTTACTTTTGGAGTCCATACCATAGTGGTTCTGTTGCCAGGTGCTTTTCTTAGAGAACGACCTATCAAATTTCAGTGTTGAGCAATTATTATAGCGTGCATGTCCTGATTGGTCCAGGCAAGCAATTCTCTGTGATAATGAGGACTGAATACGCAACATTTTGCCACAAAGAGAGCGATCTACATCTCTGGCGCTCAAACAATCATACATGGCCATTTGTCATATTCGCACCACAAAGGTTTTCAAGAAAAAAAACTTGTAAAAGAAAACACAAAAATATCCTTGTAGTAGATGAACTGCAGTTAAGATTACAACCTTGATCTTTGACACAAAATGCATAGTTTGTGCTCCCCATTAAGAAGCAAAAATATTTTGATCATGTAAAAAGGACCTCAACAGGCCACCCAAAAAATTGTTATTCCATAAAATGCCATTTAACTGTCAGAACAGCTGTGCTTAAGCTGATCCATGTAGTCTACTCACCCAACGGACATATCCAAATATCAAACTATTTGATATTTTACTAATAAGGAGGTTTTCAACTTTTGCCTTTATGTGCTCGTCCGTAAGCCAGACAACTAATGTGTGTATTGTATACAACATTTTGTCCATCTAGTTCTATGGAGCACATAGCATGAGATCTATCTATAGGCTTTTGTAGGTGAAAATGGTTATATTCTTATTTGACTTTTGCACGGCAACTGGCAACCAACCCGGCATTTCAGAAAGGACATAAGCATAGGGCCCAACCATGTGATTTCTTTCAATATTTGGTATACATTTGAACTGTATAATTTGTCTATCTTTTTATTGCTGTCATTTGTGCCGAAGATGCAGCGCCACAGTGAATGAGCTGACAGAATCCAGCGACTTATAGCTGGCTACTTGCATCAGGGCCAACGAAACAGATATGACAAAGATCCCATTCAGCTCTAAGCGGCTGCCCTGGAAATAAGTTGCACTAGTGAATTCTAGCTAAGAGAATAGGTACCGCAGCTAGATGGTTAAACCCAGTACACAACAAAATGCAAGCTGAAATCAGATGTGTCAGGCAGAAAGTCGCAGCCTTGTTGTAAACTATGAGGATGACAAATGCTAATGTATAGCCTTCCATATAATAGCTTTACTAGAGTACAATAAGAAGGCTGAACATTTGGATAACCAATTTATAAAAAAAAAATAATTAGCTCCAACACAAATCAACTATAAAAATTATAAAACAGATCTAGTCTCTACGAACATCAACAAACGGACAATAATTTGTCAAGTCAGCAATAAAATATTTTTTATGAGAATAGCTATCCATGAAAACCATATACAACATTTTTTTTCTACGTGTAAGAAGATCAATGTTTGTCACAGAATGAATGCCATTGTGGGGATGAGACACCGACTGTACAACATCTCTGCTCTTGTGAGGTGGTGTTACCGGTAAACTGGAGCATCATAAAACTAGATTATTACATACCAATTCTGATTTGCCATGGTAGGCAGGCAAGCAGTGGCACCTTAATACAACACATTGGAGTCTATTTCTATTTGAAACAAAATTGTGGTCATAACCAAACAAGAATCATGCTTAGTTACATTCACTCTAGGGTATAAGATGGCATTCATGTGTTAGAAAGAGATGAGACTTACACCACTCAGAGCATTCAGCAGGAGGCTACTAATAGTGTAGACTAACACCTAAAAGGTAGAAGACTAACCAATGGTTCTGCAGATCAAACCATTTATGCAGGCAATAATCCAGAATACGTGCTTTGAAAAGAAGTGCTAGAAACAATACCCTATCTAGGAAATTGTAACATGAGCGAATAACTGGTTTTTCTTTACGTGATGTAGTTAGTCCCCATGCACAGCCCTCTTTATTTCCTGTTACATGCTTGGAAGATTATAGTGTCCTGTGTGACCAGGGTACAAATAGGGGAATAAAGCATAGTACCTGTTCCCTGCCAGGAAGAGGCAATAGGAGACTAAAAAATGGGTACGCATGGGTGACTACAGTCTTGTACGGACTTTAAACCACAAAACTTCTTATAATACAAGCAGGTCAGCAATTATTGACTGATGCTTATTTTCTGCAGACCAATACTACACAGGGAGCTGAAAACGTTAAGATTTTTTATTGTTCTTTGCTCCCGGAAACTGCTCAGGTATCTGTGCTTTTTAGGTAAAAGTAATTACATTGAAGACGGATAAAAAAAAAGGCTGCGTTCGATACAATGCCTTATCCCATTAAAGTGATCCCAGATAGCCACTAATATGGCAGTTATGTTTCTTATTTCTGAGCTACGCCCGACTACCATCTGGCGTTATTTGTGAAATTATGAAAATCTTCATTTAATACATTTCTCAGTGAGGGGTACAGAGGTATGCCAGAAAGAATGCCAGGCTATTCTATCTTCTGTCTTCCTCTTGATCTGGTTCCGGTCAAGTCCTCGGTCTGTTATAGACGGTCTTATGTTGTCATACATATTTTGAGGCGTACTGCTGGCCTGGATATTTGGCTCTTTGCTTTATATAATTGCAATGGTAGCCAATCAACTTTCATTTTGCAGGTACGACCAAATCACTGTAGTTGATTAGGCTACATTCGAGTTTGCAAGGGCTGGGTTTTGAAATCGTGTCCCATGGTCTGATTGCTAATCTTGCATCTTATTGGCAAACGAGAAGAAGATTGCACGAACCTGCTTACTTAAAAGTTTTATAAGTGAAGATTACATACTTAGATTATTGGTTCAGTTGAACAGAAGAGAGCAGGTCGTGGTCTTCAGACTTCGCACTGGCCACAATAGACTGAGGTACCACCTATTCAATAAATTGAAGATAGGTGGCACTGACGAATGCACTTGTGGTACCGGGAAAATGATCGCTGATCATTTGCTGCAAAACTGCCCGACATACGAGGAACAGAGAAAGCAGATGTGGCCATCACCAGTGGCAACACTAGACAAGCTTTATGGCAGTGTCGACAGCCTCAGGATGACCGCTGCTTTTTTTCGAAAAAATAAAGGTTGATGTCTGACTGCATACGATGAAGAAGAAGATTATTGGTACATCAGAAGAGGCTTATCCTGCTAATGTCGGATAGAAAGGAATCAATATTGCAGTCAATCTGTAAACAGGGATCAAGACGCTGAGCAGCGCATGAGCTGCAGTGGTTAGCGACCCATAGCTGACTGCTAGCGTCAGCGTCAGGGCCAGCGAACCAGAGCTGCCAAGACCCTTCTACACCTCCACGTGGTGATCATGAATAACAGGCTGCAGCAGGACAGACTGGCTAAGGAGAAGGGATCGAAGAGGGAATGCTAACCCGGTACTAAAAAAAATGCTTGCTGAAGTCGGATGTGTTGGACCGAAAGGTGCAAATATCGCAGTCAAGCTGTAAACTACGACACAACGCATTCCGTTCTCTGGACTACATTCTGCTACTTAAGCCCTTTCAGGGTTTGGTAGCGGGAGATTGAGAACGAACGAAGAAAAAGAAGAATCTGTAAACTACGACACACCGCATTTTGTACCCTGGACAACATTATGCTACTTACTGAGCCCTTTTCATGACTAGGTAGCGGGAGATTGAGAGCGAACGAACGCCGAAGAACAAGAAAAAGAAGAAGACGAAGAGGCTTAGAGGCAGATTTTTTTCTGAGTTTTAGTCACTGCTGTTCAACATTTAGATGGATAAAATAACAAAAGCCAGCCAAATTGCAACACCAGAAGTCAAACCAAATTCAATACACGCAGACGACCAAAGTCCACAGTACGAAGGTGATAATACAATTGCAAAATCACGCGAAAACGCTTGGCACATTCTGTGAAAGATATAATTTAAAGATCAGCATATCGAAGGCAGAAACTATGATGATTAGCAAGACATTATTGCCACTAAAGCAAGTGTAAACAATGTCAAACTTAACTCGCACAAGAGTTCATTTTTCTTCTTCTGTGCGTTTAGGATCTTTGGTCACGCTACATCTACAGGCCAGTCGCCATGATAAAGTCTGTAGTCTTCATCACGTCGGAGTGACTGCACCACAGCTTCTGTCTTCGCACCCTCTGACCAGGTCTGGTATCTCATTTCCCTATAGAGTATGCATTCCTGTAGAATGTGTTCATGATTCTGGCCCCCTGTTACCCTTGGGCATTTGAGATATTTAATTGGTATAGATAATAGATGTTTTCTCAGGCGAAATAAGTTAATTTGTTGATTTCCTTTGAGTTGGTGAATTGGGTCCGGTCTATTGCTTATGTTTTCTCTCCATTGGTGCATATATTTATTTCTGATGATGTTCTTAATCTCTCTGTATGGTACTCGATGGTTAAACTGTGCCTTTTTACTGCCATCTTTTGCTAGAGCGTCGGCTCTCTCGTTTCCTGTGATTTCGCAGTGAGAGGATAGTCATTGTTGAAGATCTCTGATTTTCCTAGTTTTGCTCTGATAACAGCGGTTGTTTTTTTAATTTTGGTGTGTGTGTTTTTTGCGTTCGCCTTATTTCTCTAATCTCCAAAGGCGGTGTGCGTTACACTTTGGTTTTTATTTTCAGCCTGTCGGCCCAGTACATCCGACTTCAGCATGCATTTTATGTAAGGGCCTTCTTCCTACTGCATTTTCTAAGGGTTTGCTTCCCCGGGGAAATGGACGCTGCTGTGATGGGGATCGAACCCAGCACCTTCTGGTTGTGAGCCGTGTCACTTAACCACTAGCCCATGCCGTCCCCATGTTCATTGTTTGTTTTCTGGCAAGAGTTTGGTTTGGCGTGGCTTGGCTTCGTTCGTTCTCAATCTCCCGCTACCAAGCCATGAAAGGGCTTAAGTAGCAGAATGTAGTCCAAAGAACGGAATGCGTTGTGTCGTCGTTTACAGCTTCACTGCGATATTTGCACCTTTTGGTCCAACACATCTGACTTCAGCAAGCATTTTTTGAGTACCGGGTTAGCATTCCCTTTTCGATCCCTTCTCCTTAGCCAGTCTGCCCTGCTGCAGCCTGTTATCCAGGATCACCGCATGGAGGTGTAGAAAGGTCTTGGCAGCTTTGGTTCACTGGCCCTGACGCTAGCAGTCAGCTATGGGTCGCTGACCACTGCAGCTCAGCGTCTTCGCCAAAAGTTGAAATAGCTTGGACATTTTTTAAACAGAAGACGGAAAGCTTGAAATAGAAATATAAACTAGATGTCAGAAAGCTTTTGGAGTGACTTAACTGTTACCACTACATAAACACCAGAATATCAGCTTAGCATGAACTGGCAAACAGCATTTGCATGTCAACTCCTGCCCTCATTATGTACTCACAGCATGCCATTTGCAGAACGTCGCTCCCATGAAAGCCGGTCTGAAAGACGCTCGATTTTCAGCCTGTCATGCCCAAGCATTCCTTGCCGTCTTGGTGTCATCACCTTCGTGGTTTTTTGCGTTCGCCTTATTTATTTATTACACAAGGTGGTGTGCGTTGCACTGTTTTTATTTTGCGCGTGTCTCCCATCGGCCCAGTTCATCGTACTTCGGCATGCATTTTATGTAAGGGTCTGCTTTCTTCTGCATATTCCTAAGGGTTTGCTTCCCCGGGGTAACGGCCGATGCTGTGAGTGGGAAGCCAACGCCGTCTCATTGCCTTCTTGGCCTGCCTCTGCCTCTCTTGCCCAACACCATACCTGCCATTACCGCTCTTTCAAGACCGTTGTGTCTTTCGATGTGGCCAAAGTATTTCAATTTTCTGTTCATGATGGAATTTATGAATCAGTTCTCTTCTTTGCTTAACTCTTGTCGAACGTCAGCATTCTTTTTTTTTTTGGTCCATAGTATTTTGATGACTTTTCTATTACATTTTGATTCGAAGGACACTATTCTTGACCTTGGTGTTTGGGAAAATGTCCATGTTTTGCAGCAGTATGCTGCCACATGAAAAACTCAGGTTCTCAAAATGTTCACTTTTGTTTCATTTCTAGTAATCTGCCATTGCTTCCTCAGGTTGTGTAGTCTCTGCATTACCAATCTTATTTTGGCTTCGTTCGTTCTTAATCTCCCATTACCAAACCCTGAGAGGGCTCAAGTAGCAGAATATAGTCCAGAGAACGGAATGCATTGTGTCGTAGTTTGACTGCGATATTTGCACTTTTCGGTCCAACACATACGACTTCAGCAAGCATTTTTTAAGTCCCTCTTTGAACCCTTCTCCTTAGCCAGTCTGCCCTGCTGCAGCCTGTTATCCAGGATCACCGCGTGGAGATGTAAAAGGGTCTTGGCAGCTCTGGTTCGCTGGCCTTGACGCTAGCAGTCAGCTATGGGTCGCTGGCCACTGCAGGTTATGCGCTGCCCAATCTTATTTTGATTTCCTTTTTAGATCTAGCGCTACCAATGTCAAATTTAATCTTTATCCAATTCACAGGAGAGGGAAATTACGTGTCAAATGAAATGTCTAAAAAAACCGCATTTGTGTCACCAGGGTGGATAACGCGAGGAATGTAGACATGATAAATATGATGAGTATTACCCGTTGTGTAGAACACATTTCAAGACAGAAAGTACGATGGTTCAGTCGTCTCATGAGAATGTAACCTGGTCAACTACCACTGCACGCTTACATCACGCGATGATCTGTTACACGGTACGAGGAAGACAAATAAACTCCTCATAATGCTTAAGTGCACAAGTGAATGGAAAGCTAAAGTAAGCTAGTCAGCTCATTTTCCATGATTCACATCCATGAGAAAACTGTAAAGGGTTAAGAATCCAATGTAATAATTTAGGCCGGATTATAAAGTGTTAAGACACGAACCTAATCATTTAGGCCGGACTATAAAGTGTTAAGACACGAATCTAATCATTCAGGCCAGACTGTAAAGTGTTAAGACACGAATCTAATCATTTAGGCCAGACTGTAAAGTGTTAAGACACGAATCTAATAATTTTGGCCGGACTGTAAAGGATTAACGTGCTCCAGAGCATGTTCTACCGCATAATGGAATGTCTCTTCTTTGTTCTCGAGACTACCATCTGCTAATGGTTAGGCATATCTTCTCCAGCCCCTCTGTTCAGATTTGATAGTTGACCTGGAGATATGCCTCTGATTTGTTATTCTGGGCCACATCGATTGTTGTTGTTGTCTACAATGAGTAGAATTACTCTTTTTGTGCACCCTGAAATGAACGTTTAGTGGTGGGTCATTGTGGCTTTCCTCACATTCTGAGCGTCATCATTGGTAAAAGTTACCTTCAATATATAAACTGGTCTCATCTTCCAGTACCCCACAGAGTGCCTTACAGACTTTTACATCAGCTATGAGTTTTATTAAAGTGTTGGTGATGTGATTCGCTTTGCCTTGTGGTCTTTAACTCTGATGACTTTTGATTTCATGTTCTCCTCTTCTTCTGTGTTCGTTCTCAATCTACCAAGCCCTGAACAGGGCTTTGCAAGTAGCAGGATATAGTCCAGAGAACGGAATGCGTTGTGTCACGAGTTTACAGTGTGACTGCGATATTTGCACCTTTCAGTCTGACACATCCGTCTTCGGCAGGGATTTCATGTTATAATTTTCTACGTCTTATAGAAGCTCTGTATGTCGCAGATCAAAGGTGCTGGGGTGTTCTTTCTTTCCAGAGCTTGTTGCAAGGAATCTTATCAAACATAGAAACAGAGACGTATTTCGTTATCTTGCACGAAAATTGTTTCACTCACTTTCCAGAGGGTTAAGATGAAGTCTAGAGTACTTCAGTTTACTCTTAAACCTCATTTGGCCTCGCCGATCTGTGGCTTAGTCAGATGTCTTAATTTCTGCTCGTATTCTACAGCAGGCTTTGCTAGGGACACAGAGAGATATGCATCTGTGGTATTCACATTGTCAGCTGTTACTCTTTTAAAATATCGCCGTCAAGTTGTAAACTACAACGCATCGTATCTTCGGACGACATCCTTCTACTTGCAAAGCTTTTTTCAGGACTTGGTGCGGAAGAATACATTATACCAATAAAACGGGCAGTTAGACCAACGAAAGAGTCCTGGGATAATGTTTAGACATTTGCAGTTGATGTATATGAAGGCTTTAAATTAAAAAAAGAAACTGTCATCGAAGGATGCACACATCTGAGTTGGACTTCGTGACCTTGATATGCTGTGTAGACGAGTGTTGAGTCTACTAAAAGCTGGTGAACAGAATATCCGTTGCCTTGATGGACAGAACAATTGCATTATGCTTCGGATTGTGGACATCAGAACCAATGACATGTCCACGATTGCCCCAAGGTTCTCCGCTATCATCAGTGATTTATTCTTCTGCGTTCATTCTCAATCTCCTGCTACCTAGCCCTGAGAAGGGTTTTGCAAGTAGCAAAATGCGATGTGTCGCTAGTTTACAGCTTGACTGCGATATTTCCACCTTTCGAACCAAAATATCCGTCTTTAGCAGACTACCGCACTTAATATTACACGTGAATGGTGCTCGTAATCTTACAAGGTTGAGAACTTCTGCTGTAAATTATAACATCCTTTTCAGGATGAATGCTGAAGAAGACCTCTAACACATACCTTAACTTAAGCCTCAATCACTATACTGTCTGTTGCATGACTTTATTCCCATTGCTGGGATAGTCGACGGGTTTTTAGGACGAAGATTACAGACAGCTTCCCCCCCAACAGAACAACAACTTATGTCGTACTAGAGATTTAATCAACTACCCTCCTTGTCGGCAGATATGCATCGAAAACAATTGGCCACTTGCTCCTACACTGTCTTAAATCCGACCTCAAACACTGACTTTCATCATAAAGCCTGCAACACTGACCATATTAAACGCTACCGTAAACACTTGACTTTTTAAACTCTACCTCAGACACTCGACTTTCTTAAATTCTACCTCAGACACATAACTTTCTTAAACTGTACCTCAGACACATACCTTTCTTAAACTGTACCTCAGACACATAACTTTCTCAAACTCTACCTCAGACACATAACTTTCTTAAACTGTACCTCAGACACATAACTTTCTTAAACTGTACCTCAGACACATAACTTTCTTAAACTCTACCTCAGACACATGACTCTCTTAAATTCTGCCTCGAACCAACCTTTATAGGTAAGAGCATCTGTTAAATGTTCTTACATAACATAAATGGTCCAACAGCAGACAAAGCCATCAGTGATTAAATGCTACACTTAGAATTTGTCTAGCTACAAGATTTATTTATGAAGTAATCCTTTTTTAAATCAGCCATCCATACACACGTGGGTAGATTGTGGGAGTGTCGAGACCCAGGATTGAATTTGGCACCTTAGCCACAAGAAACCAGCATGTTAACGACTCAGACCTCATATATAAACTGCATTCCAGTACTATTTTCTTCCACAAGTCAGACAGCCAGCACAAGATTGCCAACAAAAATGTCCACTCCCAAAACACCAGGCCATTAACATGAAGAAAAAAACACTAGACTTACTGGAAAATCAACAAATTTTATTCGACAAATGAAATTCTCATGTTCTTCGTACAACAGCAGACTGTCTAAAGGCTGTATGTCTTCACTGACCCGACAAAGTCTGTTACCAAATAAAACAAAACCTGAAAACCAAAAAGCTATGTAGAACACCATGTAACATTTCATCATTGACAAAACTTGTACATAATCTGCATATGGCAAAGAAATCCTTAAGTAACCTTTTCTGCATGTGCAGACAAATAATCCACCTACTGCCACGTGTACTCATCACCATCCCCCACATTGATTGGTTGTTTTTCCTTGCTACCCTTACTGAGAGCAAGGCAAGTAGCCTTTGTTATTACAGCTGGCCAACCACAAACCCAGTTGCACTGCTGTGAAACAAGCACTCTTTCAATTAAAGTATGGACATAGTTATACTAACAAACAAATAGAACCCTTTACAGTTTCATTCAATTACAAACTTGGATTTGTAAAGCTATCCTATATGTTGTGGTCAGAGACATGATTTATTTGAACAGACTAATGATCAAGTATCTGGATGACACATGGATATTCAACACCTCCGAATCAGACTTTGACACACAAGAAAGAGTATGCGTGTAACGCAGAAATACACCTGACGGAGCGAGCACAAAAACATTTTTTCCTAAATGTGAATGACATTTAATGCTTCAAACTAATATATATATTTATTATGAATACCTCATGTCATATATAATTTATTTATGTGTCTTTAGATCCTAAATTTAATATTAATGAATTTTATTTTGAAGAAAAAAAACAAAAAACAAACTATTTGCCACATGCTGTGAGACAAATCTAAAGAAATTAGGTGGGACTGCCAACGGTTTACATTACACATTTATATTTTAGAACCCAAACCTAGGAGTCTAAAAAATCTATTCTGCCAAACTGTAAAAGGTTGTGCGAGAGATATTTGAACATTAATTAGGTAAAAGTAGTGCTATATCTGACACTGCTGTCTGGGATGAAGTGTTAAAGACATTGTACTAAGTCTCAGCTTATGTGCTGGGATGGCCAGTCTTCTTTCCCAACTGTAATTCAGGTACACATTTACAGATGGGTTGACTGGAATGTGTCAGTAACGAGGATTCATCTTAGATCCTTGTTCAGTAACCATCATGCTGGATTGCGTCTTTAAAGGCAGAAACAAAGTCCCTCTACTTAGCCCGGTCTGCAGCCATCTTTCCTAGTGTCCCAGCTCATATTCATGATTTTCATTTTGCCAAGTTGTTTTAAGTTGGCCTCTTTCGCGCCTTACTTTTGGAGTCCATACCATAGTGGTTCTGTTGCCAGGTGCTTTTCTTAGAGAACGACCTATCAAATTTCAGTGTTGAGCAATTATTATAGCGTGCATGTCCTGATTGGTCCAGGCAAGCAATTCTCTGTGATAATGAGGACTGAATACGCAACATTTTGCCACAAAGAGAGCGATCTACATCTCTGGCGCTCAAACAATCATACATGGCCATTTGTCATATTCGCACCACAAAGGTTTTCAAGAAAAAAAACTTGTAAAAGAAAACACAAAAATATCCTTGTAGTAGATGAACTGCAGTTAAGATTACAACCTTGATCTTTGACACAAAATGCATAGTTTGTGCTCCCCATTAAGAAGCAAAAATATTTTGATCATGTAAAAAGGACCTCAACAGACCACCCAAAAAATTGTTATTCCATAAAATGCCATTTAACTGTCAGAACAGCTGTGCTTAAGCTGATCCATGTAGTCTACTCACCCAACGGACATATCCAAATATCAAACTATTTGATATTTTACTAATAAGGAGGCTTTCAACTTTTGCCTTTATGTGCTCGTCCGTAAGCCAGACAACTAATGTGTGTATTGTATACAACATTTTGTCCATCTAGTTCTATGGAGCACATAGCATGAGATCTATCTATAGGCTTTTGTAGGTGAAAATGGTTATATTCTTATTTGATTTTTGCACGGCAACTGGCAACCAACCCGGCATTTCAGAAAGGACATAAGCATAGGGCCCAACCATGTGATTTCTTTCAATATTTGGTATACATTTGAACTGTATAATTTGTCTATCTTTTTATTGCTGTCATTTGTGCCGAAGATGCAGCGCCACAGTGAATGAGCTGACAGAATCCAGCGACTTATAGCTGGCTACTTGCATCAGGGCCAACGAAACAGATATGACAAAGATCCCATTCAGCTCTAAGCGGCTGCCCTGGAAATAAGTTGCACTAGTGAATTCTAGCTAAGAGAATAGGTACCGCAGCTAGATGGTTAAACCCAGTACACAACAAAATGCAAGCTGAAATCAGATGTGTCAGGCAGAAAGTCGCAGCCTTGTTGTAAACTATGAGGATGACAAATGCTAATGTATAGCCTTCCATATAATAGCTTTACTAGAGTACAATAAGAAGGCTGAACATTTGGATAACCAATTTATAAAAAAAAAATAATTAGCTCCAACACAAATCAACTATAAAAATTATAAAACAGATCTAGTCTCTACGAACATCAACAAACGGACAATAATTTGTCAAGTCAGCAATAAAATATTTTTTATGAGAATAGCTATCCATGAAAACCATATACAACATTTTTTTTCTACGTGTAAGAAGATCAATGTTTGTCACAGAATGAATGCCATTGTGGGGATGAGACACCGACTGTACAACATCTCTGCTCTTGTGAGGTGGTGTTACCGGTAAACTGGAGCATCATAAAACTAGATTATTACATACCAATTCTGATTTGCCATGGTAGGCAGGCAAGCAGTGGCACCTTAATACAACACATTGGAGTCTATTTCTATTTGAAACAAAATTGTGGTCATAACCAAACAAGAATCATGCTTAGTTACATTCACTCTAGGGTATAAGATGGCATTCATGTGTTAGAAAGAGATGAGACTTACACCACTCAGAGCATTCAGCAGGAGGCTACTAATAGTGTAGACTAACACCTAAAAGGTAGAAGACTAACCAATGGTTCTGCAGATCAAACCATTTATGCAGGCAATAATCCAGAATACGTGCTTTGAAAAGAAGTGCTAGAAACAATACCCTATCTAGGAAATTGTAACATGAGCGAATAACTGGTTTTTCTTTACGTGATGTAGTTAGTCCCCATGCACAGCCCTCTTTATTTCCTGTTACATGCTTGGAAGATTATAGTGTCCTGTGTGACCAGGGTACAAATAGGGGAATAAAGCATAGTACCTGTTCCCTGCCAGGAAGAGGCAATAGGAGACTAAAAAATGGGTACGCATGGGTGACTACAGTCTTGTACGGACTTTAAACCACAAAACTTCTTATAATACAAGCAGGTCAGCAATTATTGACTGATGCTTATTTTCTGCAGACCAATACTACACAGGGAGCTGAAAACGTTAAGATTTTTTATTGTTCTTTGCTCCCGGAAACTGCTCAGGTATCTGTGCTTTTTAGGTAAAAGTAATTACATTGAAGACGGATAAAAAAAAGGCTGCGTTCGATACAATGCCTTATCCCATTAAAGTGATCCCAGATAGCCACTAATATGGCAGTTATGTTTCTTATTTCTGAGCTACGCCCGACTACCATCTGGCGTTATTTGTGAAATTATGAAAATCTTCATTTAATACATTTCTCAGTGAGGGGTACAGAGGTATGCCAGAAAGAATGCCAGGCTATTCTATCTTCTGTCTTCCTCTTGATCTGGTTCCGGTCAAGTCCTCGGTCTGTTATAGACGGTCTTATGTTGTCATACATATTTTGAGGCGTACTGCTGGCCTGGATATTTGGCTCTTTGCTTTATATAATTGCAATGGTAGCCAATCAACTTTCATTTTGCAGGTACGACCAAATCACTGTAGTTGATTAGGCTACATTCGAGTTTGCAAGGGCTGGGTTTTGAAATCGTGTCGCATGGTCTGATTGCTAATCTTGCATCTTATTGGCAAACGAGAAGAAGATTGCACGAACCTGCTTACTTAAAAGTTTTATAAGTGAAGATTACATACTTAGATTATTGGTTCAGTTGAACAGAAGAGAGCAGGTCGTGGTCTTCAGACTTCGCACTGGCCACAATAGACTGAGGTACCACCTATTCAATAAATTGAAGATAGGTGGCACTGACGAATGCACTTGTGGTACCGGGAAAATGACCGCTGATCATTTGCTGCAAAACTGCCCGACATACGAGGAACAGAGAAAGCAGATGTGGCCATCACCAGTGGCAACACTAGACAAGCTTTATGGCAGTGTCGACAGCCTCAGGATGACCGCTGCTTTTTTTCGAAAAAATAAAGGTTGATGTCTGACTGCATACGATGAAGAAGAAGATTATTGGTACATCAGAAGAGGCTTATCCTGCTAATGTCGGATAGAAAGGAATCAATATTGCAGTCAATCTGTAAACAGGGATCAAGACGCTGAGCAGCGCATGAGCTGCAGTGGTTAGCGACCCATAGCTGACTGCTAGCGTCAGCGTCAGGGCCAGCGAACCAGAGCTGCCAAGACCCTTCTACACCTCCACGTGGTGATCATGAATAACAGGCTGCAGCAGGACAGACTGGCTAAGGAGAAGGGATCGAAGAGGGAATGCTAACCCGGTACTAAAAAAAATGCTTGCTGAAGTCGGATGTGTTGGACCGAAAGGTGCAAATATCGCAGTCAAGCTGTAAACTACGACACAACGCATTCCGTTCTCTGGACTACATTCTGCTACTTAAGCCCTTTCAGGGTTTGGTAGCGGGAGATTGAGAACGAACGAAGAAAAAGAAGAATCTGTAAACTACGACACACCGCATTTTGTACCCTGGACAACATTATGCTACTTACTGAGCCCTTTTCATGACTAGGTAGCGGGAGATTGAGAGCGAACGAACGCCGAAGAACAAGAAAAAGAAGAAGACGAAGAGGCTTAGAGGCAGATTTTTTTCTGAGTTTTAGTCACTGCTGTTCAACATTTAGATGGATAAAATAACAAAAGCCAGCCAAATTGCAACACCAGAAGTCAAACCAAATTCAATACACGCAGACGACCAAAGTCCACAGTACGAAGGTGATAATACAATTGCAAAATCACGCGAAAACGCTTGGCACATTCTGTGAAAGATATAATTTAAAGATCAGCATATCGAAGGCAGAAACTATGATGATTAGCAAGACATTATTGCCACTAAAGCAAGTGTAAACAATGT
Source organism: Ariolimax columbianus (assembly GCA_036924085.1). Taxonomy (NCBI): domain Eukaryota; kingdom Metazoa; phylum Mollusca; class Gastropoda; order Stylommatophora; family Arionidae; genus Ariolimax; species Ariolimax columbianus. The sequence goes on from JAVGWX010000016.1 coordinate 57,569,849, forward strand.
CAAACTTAACTCGCACAAGAGTTCATTTTTCTTCTTCTGTGCGTTTAGGATCTTTGGTCACGCTACATCTACAGGCCAGTCGCCATGATAAAGTCTGTAGTCTTCATCACGTCGGAGTGACTGCACCACAGCTTCTGTCTTCGCACCCTCTGACCAGGTCTGGTATCTCATTTCCCTATAGAGTATGCATTCCTGTAGAATGTGTTCATGATTCTGGCCCCCTGTTACCCTTGGGCATTTGAGATATTTAATTGGTATAGATAATAGATGTTTTCTCAGGCGAAATAAGTTAATTTGTTGATTTCCTTTGAGTTGGTGAATTGGGTCCGGTCTATTGCTTATGTTTTCTCTCCATTGGTGCATATATTTATTTCTGATGATGTTCTTAATCTCTCTGTATGGTACTCGATGGTTAAACTGTGCCTTTTTACTGCCATCTTTTGCTAGAGCGTCGGCTCTCTCGTTTCCTGTGATTTCGCAGTGAGAGGATAGTCATTATTGAAGATCTCTGATTTTCCTAGTTTTGCTCTGATAACAGCGGTTGTTTTTTTAATTTTGGTGTGTGTGTTTTTTGCGTTCGCCTTATTTCTCTAATCTCCAAAGGCGGTGTGCGTTACACTTTGGTTTTTATTTTCAGCCTGTCGGCCCAGTACATCCGACTTCAGCATGCATTTTATGTAAGGGCCTTCTTCCTACTGCATTTTCTAAGGGTTTGCTTCCCCGGGGAAATGGACGCTGCTGTGATGGGGATCGAACCCAGCACCTTCTGGTTGTGAGCCGTGTCACTTAACCACTAGCCCATGCCGTCCCCATGTTCATTGTTTGTTTTCTGGCAAGAGTTTGGTTTGGCGTGGCTTGGCTTCGTTCGTTCTCAATCTCCCGCTACCAAGCCATGAAAGGGCTTAAGTAGCAGAATGTAGTCCAAAGAACGGAATGCGTTGTGTCGTCGTTTACAGCTTCACTGCGATATTTGCACCTTTTGGTCCAACACATCTGACTTCAGCAAGCATTTTTTGAGTACCGGGTTAGCATTCCCTTTTCGATCCCTTCTCCTTAGCCAGTCTGCCCTGCTGCAGCCTGGTATCCAGGATCACCGCATGGAGGTGTAGAAAGGTCTTGGCAGCTTTGGTTCACTGGCCCTGACGCTAGCAGTCAGCTATGGGTCGCTGACCACTGCAGCTCAGCGTCTTCGCCAAAAGTTGAAATAGCTTGGACATTTTTTAAACAGAAGACGGAAAGCTTGAAATAGAAATATAAACTAGATGTCAGAAAGCTTTTGGAGTGACTTAACTGTTACCACTACATAAACACCAGAATATCAGCTTAGCATGAACTGGCAAACAGCATTTGCATGTCAACTCCTGCCCTCATTATGTACTCACAGCATGCCATTTGCAGAACGTCGCTCCCATGAAAGCCGGTCTGAAAGAAGCTCGATTTTCAGCCTGTCATGCCCAAGCATTCCTTGCCGTCTTGGTGTCATCACCTTCGTGGTTTTTTGCGTTCGCCTTATTTATTTATTACACAAGGTGGTGTGCGTTGCACTGTTTTTATTTTGCGCGTGTCTCCCATCGGCCCAGTTCATCGTACTTCGGCATGCATTTTATGTAAGGGTCTGCTTTCTTCTGCATATTCCTAAGGGTTTGCTTCCCCGGGGTAACGGCCGGTGCTGTGAGTGGGAAGCCAACGCCGTCTCATTGCCTTCTTGGCCTGCCTCTGCCTCTCTTGCCCAACACCAAACCTGCCATTACCGCTCTTTCAAGACCGTTGTGTCTTTCGATGTGGCCAAAGTATTTCAATTTTCTGTTCATGATGGAATTTATGAATCAGTTCTCTTCTTTGCTTAACTCTTGTCGAACGTCAGCATTCTTTTTTTTTTTGGTCCATAGTATTTTGATGACTTTTCTATTACATTTTGATTCGAAGGACACTATTCTTGACCTTGGTGTTTGGGAAAATGTCCATGTTTTGCAGCAGTATGCTGCCACATGAAAAACTCAGGTTCTCAAAATGTTCACTTTTGTTTGATTTCTGGTAATCTGCCATTGCTTCCTCAGGTTGTGTAGTCTCTGCATTACCAATCTTATTTTGGCTTCGTTCGTTCTTAATCTCCCATTACCAAACCCTGAGAGGGCTCAAGTAGCAGAATGTAGTCCAGAGAACGGAATGCATTGTGTCGTAGTTTGACTGCGATATTTGCACTTTTCGGTCCAACACATACGACTTCAGCAAGCATTTTTTAAGTCCCTCTTTGAACCCTTCTCCTTAGCCAGTCTGCCCTGCTGCAGCCTGTTATCCAGGATCACCGCGTGGAGATGTAAAAGGGTCTTGGCAGCTCTGGTTCGCTGGCCTTGACGCTAGCAGTCAGCTATGGGTCGCTGGCCACTGCAGGTTATGCGCTGCCCAATCTTATTTTGATTTCCTTTTTAGATCTAGCGCTACCAATGTCAAATTTAATCTTTATCCAATTCACAGGAGAGGGAAATTACGTGTCAAATGAAATGTCTAAAAAAAACGCATTTGTGTCACCAGGGTGGATAACGCGAGGAATGTAGACATGATAAATATGATGAGTATTACCCGTTGTGTAGAACACATTTCAAGACAGAAAGTACGATGGTTCAGTCGTCTCATGAGAATGTAACCTGGTCAACTACCACTGCACGCGATGATCTGTTACACGGTACGAGGAAGACAAATAAACTCCTCATAATGCTTAAGTGCACAAGTGAATGGAAAGCTAAAGTAAGCTAGTCAGCTCATTTTCCATGATTCACATCCATGAGAAAACTGTAAAAGGTTAAGAAGCCAATGTAATAATTTAGGCCGGATTATAAAGTGTTAAGACACGAACCTAATCATTTAGGCCGGACTATAAAGTGTTAAGATACGAATCTAATCATTCAGGCCAGACTGTAAAGTGTTAAGACACGAATCTAATCATTTAGGCCAGACTGTAAAGTGTTAAGACACGAATCTAATAATTTTGGCCGGACTGTAAAGGATTAACGTGCTCCAGAGCATGTTCTACCGCATAATGGAATGTCTCTTCTTTGTTCTCGAGACTACCATCTGCTAATGGTTAGGCATATCTTCTCCAGCCCCTCTGTTCAGATTTGATAGTTGACCTGGAGATATGCCTCTGATTTGTTATTCTGGGCCACATCGATTGTTGTTGTTGTCTACAATGAGTAGAATTACTCTTTTTGTGCACCCTGAAATGAACGTTTAGTGGTGGGTCATTGTGGCTTTCCTCACATTCTGAGCGTCATCATTGGTAAAAGTTACCTTCAATATATAAACTGGTCTCATCTTCCAGTACCCCACAGAGTGCCTTACAGACTTTTACATCAGCTATGAGTTTTATTAAAGTGTTGGTGATGTGATTCGCTTTGCCTTGTGGTCTTTAACTCTGATGACTTTTGATTTCATGTTCTCCTCTTCTTCTGTGTTCGTTCTCAATCTACCAAGCCCTGAACAGGGCTTTGCAAGTAGCAGGATATAGTCCAGAGAACGGAATGCGTTGTGTCACGAGTTTACAGTGTGACTGCGATATTTGCACCTTTCAGTCTGACACATCCGTCTTCGGCAGGGATTTCATGTTATAATTTTCTACGTCTTATAGAAGCTCTGTATGTCGCAGATCAAAGGTGCTGGGGTGTTCTTTCTTTCCAGAGCTTGTTGCAAGGAATCTTATCAAACATAGAAACATAGACGTATTTCGTTATCTTGCACGAAAATTGTTTCACTCACTTTCCAGAGGGTTAAGATGAAGTCTAGAGTACTTCAGTTTACTCTTAAACCTCATTTGGCCTCGCCGATCTGTGGCTTAGTCAGATGTCTTAATTTCTGCTCGTATTCTACAGCAGGCTTTGCTAGGGACACAGAGAGATATACATCTGTGGTATTCACATTGTCAGCTGTTACTCTTTTAAAATATCGCCGTCAAGTTGTAAACTACAACGCATCGTATCTTCGGACGACATCCTTCTACTTGCAAAGCTTTTTTCAGGACTTGGTGCGGAAGAATACATTATACCAATAAAACGGGCAGTTAGACCAACGAAAGAGTCCTGGGATAATGTTTAGACATTTGCATTTGATGTATATGAAGGCTTTAAATTAAAAAAAGAAACTGTCATCGAAGGATGCACACATCTGAGTTGGACTTCGTGACCTTGATATGCTGTTTAGACGAGTGTTGAGTCTACTAAGAGCTGGTGAACAGAATATCCGTTGCCTTGATGGACAGAACAATTGCATTATGCTTCGGATTTTGGACATCAGAACCAATGACATGTCCACGATTGCCCCAAGGTTCTCCGCTATCATCAGTGATTTATTCTTCTGCGTTCATTCTCAATCTCCTGCTACCTAGCCCTGAGAAGGGTTTTGCAAGTAGCAAAATGCGATGTGTCGCTAGTTTACAGCTTGACTGCGATATTTCCACCTTTCGAACCAAAATATCCGTCTTTAGCAGACTACCGCACTTAATATTACATGTGAATGGTGCTCGTAATCTTACAAGGTTGAGAACTTCTGCTGTAAATTATAACATCCTTTTCAGGATGAATGCTGAAGAAGACCTCTAACACATACCTTAACTTAAGCCTCAATCACTATACTGTCTGTTGCATGACTTTATTCCCATTGCTGGGATAGTCGACGGGTTTTTAGGACGAAGATTACAGACAGCTTCCCCCCCCAACAGAACAACAACTTATGTCGTACTAGAGATTTAATCAACTACCCTCCTTGTCGGCAGATATGCATCGAAAACAATTGGCCACTTGCTCCTACACTGTCTTAAATCCGACCTCAAACACTGACTTTCATCATAAAGCCTGCAACACTGACCATATTAAACGCTACCGTAAACACTTGACTTTCTTAAACTCTACCTCAGACACTCGACTTTCTTAAACTCTACCTCAGACACATACCTTTCTTAAACTGTACCTCAGACACATAACTTTCTTAAACTCTACCTCAGACACATAACTTTCTTAAACTGTACCTCAGACACATAACTTTCTTAAACTGTACCTCAGACACATAACTTTCTTAAACTCTACCTCAGACACATAACTTTCTTAAACTGTACCTCAGACACATAACTTTCTTAAACTCTACCTCAGACACATAACTTTCTTAAACTGTACCTCAGACACATAACTTTCTTAAACTCTACCTCAGACACATAACTTTCTTAAACTGTACCTCAGACACATAACTTTCTTAAACTGTACCTCAGACACATAACTTTCTTAAACTCTACCTCAGACACACGACTCTCTTAAATTCTGCCTCGACCAACCTTTATAGGTAAGAGCATCTGTTAAATGTTCTTACATAACATAAATGGTCCAACAGCAGACAAAGCCATCAGTGATTAAATGCTACACTTAGAATTTGTCTAGCTCCAAGATTTATTTATGAAGTAATCATTTTAAATCAGCCATCCATACACACGTGGGTAGATTGTGGGAGTGTCGAGACCCAGGATTGAATTTGGCACCTTAGCCACAAGAAACCAGCATGTTAACGACTCAGACCTCATATATAAACTGCATTCCAGTACTATTTTCTTCCACAAGTCAGACAGCCAGCACAAGATTGCCAACAAAAATGTCCACTCCCAAAACACCAGGCCATTAACATGAAGAAAAAAACACTAGACTTACTGGAAAATCAACAAATTTTATTCGACAAATGAAATTCTCATGTTCTTCGTACAACAGCAGACTGTCTAAAGGCTGTAAGTCTTCACTGACCCGACAAAGTCTGTTACCAAATAAAACAAAACCTGAAAACCAAAAAGCTATGTAGAACACCATGTAACATTTCATCATTGACAAAACTTGTACATAATCTGCATATGGCAAAGAAATCCTTAAGTAACCTTTTCTGCATGTGCAGACAAATAATCCACCTACTGCCACGTGTACTCATCACCATCCCCCACATTGATTGGTTGTTTTTCCTTGCTACCCTTACTGAGAGCAAGGCAAGTAGCCTTTGTTATTACAGCTGGCCAACCACAAACCCAGTTGCACTGCTGTGAAACAAGCACTCTTTCAATTATAGTATGGACATAGTTATACTAACAAACAAATAGAACCCTTTACAGTTTCATTCAATTACAAACTTGGATTTGTAAAGCTATCCTATATGTTGTGGTCAGAGACATGATTTATTTGAACAGACTAATGATCAAGTATCTGGATGACACATGGATATTCAACACCTCCGAATCAGACTTTGACACACAAGAAAGAGTATGCGTGTGACGCAGAAATACACCTGACGGAGCGAGCACAAAAACATTTTTTCCTAAATGTGAATGACATTTAATACTTCATACTAATATATATATTTATTATGAATACCTCATGTCATATATAATTTATTTATGTGTCTTTAGATCCTAAATTTAATATTAATGAATTTTATTTTGAAGAAAAAAAAACAAAAAACAAACTATTTGCCACATGCTGTGAGACAAATCTAAAGAAATTAGGTGGGACTGCCAACGGTTTACATTACACATTAATATTTTAGAACCCAAACCTAGGAGTCTAAAAAATCTATTCTGCCAAACTGTAAAAGGTTGTGCGAGAGATATTTGAACATTAATTAGGTAAAAGTAGTGCTATATCTGACACTGCTGTCTGGGATGAAGTGTTAAAGACATTGTACTAAGTCTCAGCTTATGTGCTGGGATGGCCAGTCTTCTTTCCCAACTGTAATTCAGGTACACATTTACAGATGGGTTGACTGGAATGTGTCAGTAACGAGGATTCATCTTAGATCCTTGTTCAGTAACCATCATGCTGGATTGCGTCTTTAAAGGCAGAAACAAAGTCCCTCTACTTAGCCCGGTCTGCAGCCATCTTTCCTAGTGTCCCAGCTCATATTCATGATTTTCATTTTGCCAAGTTGTTTTAAGTTGGCCTCTTTCGCGCCTTACTTTTGGAGTCCATACCATAGTGGTTCTGTTGCCAGGTGCTTTTCTTAGAGAACGACCTATCAAATTTCAGCGTTGAGCAATTATTATAGCGTGCATGTCCTGATTGGTCCAGGCAAGCAATTCTCTGTGATAATGAGGACTGAATACGCAACATTTTGCCACGAAGAGAGAGCGATCTACATCTCTGGCGCTCAAACAATCATACATGGCCATTTGTCATATTCGCACCACAAAGGTTTTCAAGAAAAAAAACTTGTAAAAGAAAACACAAAAATATCCTTGTAGTAGATGAACTGCAGTTAAGATTACAACCTTGATCTTTGACACAAAATGCATAGTTTGTGCTCCCCATTAAGAAGCAAAAATATTTTGATCATGTAAAAAGGACCTCAACAGGCCACCCAAAAAATTGTTATTCCATAAAATGCCATTTAACTGTCAGAACAGCTGTGCTTAAGCTGATCCATGTAGTCTACTCACCCAACGGACATATCCAAATATCAAACTATTTGATATTTTACTAATAAGGAGGTTTTCAACTTTTGCCTTTATGTGCTCGTCCGTAAGCCAGACAACTAATGTGTGTATTGTATACAACATTTTGTCCATCTAGTTCTATGGAGCACATAGCATGAGATCTATCTATAGGCTTTTGTAGGTGAAAATGGTTATATTCTTATTTGATTTTTGCACGGCAACTGGCAACCAACCCGGCATTTCAGAAAGGACATAAGCATAGGGCCCAACCATGTGATTTCTTTCAATATTTGGTATACATTTGAACTGTATAATTTGTCTATCTTTTTATTGCTGTCATTTGTGCCGAAGATGCAGCGCCACAGTGAATGAGCTGACAGAATCCAGCGACTCATAGCTGGCTACTTGCATCAGGGCCAACGAAACAGATATGACAAAGATCCCATTCAGCTCTAAGCGGCTGCCCTGGAAATAAGTTGCACTAGTGAATTCTAGCTAAGAGAATAGGTACCGCAGCTAGATGGTTAAACCCAGTACACAACAAAATGCAAGCTGAAATCAGATGTGTCAGGCAGAAAGTCGCAGCCTTGTTGTAAACTATGAGGATGACAAATGCTAATGTATAGCCTTCCATATAATAGCTTTACTAGAGTACAATAAGAAGGCTGAACATTTGGATAACCAATTTATAAAAAAAAAATAATTAGCTCCAACACAAATCAACTATAAAAATTCTAAAACAGATCTAGTCTCTACGAACATCAACAAACGGACAATAATTTGTCAAGTCAGCAATGCAGAAATAAAATATTTTTTATGAGAATAGCTATCCATGAAAACCATATACAACATTTTTTTTCTACGTGTAAGAAGATCAATGTTTGTCACAGAATGAATGCCATTGTGGGGATGAGACACCGACTGTACAACATCTCTGCTCTTGTGAGGTGGTGTTACCGGTAAACTGGAGCATCATAAAACTAGATTATTACATACCAATTCTGATTTGCCATGGTAGGCAGGCAAGCAGTGGCACCTTAATACAACACATTGGAGTCTATTTCTATTTGAAACAAAATTGTGGTCAAACCAAACAAGAATCATGCTTAGTTACATTCACTCTAGGGTATAAGATGGCATTCATGTGTTAGAAAGAGATGAGACTTACACCACTCAGAGCATACAGCAGGAGGCTACTAATAGTGTAGACTAACACCTAAAAGGTAGAAGACTAACCAATGGTTCTGCAGATCAAACCATTTATGCAGGCAATAATCCAGAATACGTGCTTTGAAAAGAAGTGCTAGAAACAATACCCTATCTAGGAAATTGTAACATGAGCGAATAACTGGTTTTTCTTTACGTGATGTAGTTAGTCCCCATGCACAGCCCTCTTTATTTCCTGTTACATGCTTGGAAGATTATAGTGTCCTGTGTGACCAGGGTACAAATAGGGGAATAAAGCATAGTACCTGTTCCCTGCCAGGAAGAGGCAATAGGAGACTAAAAAATGGGTACGCATGGGTGACTACAGTCTTGTACGGACTTTAAACCACAAAACTTCTTATAATACAAGCAGGTCAGCAATTATTGACTGATGCTTATTTTCTGCAGACCAATACTACACAGGGAGCTGAAAACGTTAAGATTTTTTATTGTTCTTTGCTCCCGGAAACTGCTCAGGTATCTGTGCTTTTTAGGTAAAAGTAATTACATTGAAGACGGATAAAAAAAGGTGTCTGGTTAAATGAGGTGGATGACTGGTTTTTATGTTCCCTGACTTGGAGATCGATTTAGAGATAGATGGACCAGAGTGTGCAGAGCTGTGAAATACACCGTCAACTATGCAAGGCCCCCCCCCCCCCGATACAGCAATTGCATGAGCTGACAGCAGCCAGAGACTCATAGCTGATCAATCAAGACCCCATTCCACCTCCACGTGGCAGCCATGGAAACGTGCTACACTAGTGTAGCCCAGTCACGGGATAGGGATCGCAGTGGGAAGGTAAACCCGGAACTAAAAAAAGCCACATGAAATAGGACATATCGGGCGAAACTGCAGTTATTGCAGCCTCACTGTAAACTACGATGTCCTTTAAGGACACAAGAAGAATTCTACAGTGAGAGGCCAGTGCTCTATCAGCTGTCCATTTAATTACCTGTACTGATAATGCTATACAATCTAACAAACTTTGGTGTATCCAAGATAATCAACTATGAATACCCATCTCCTCACTGTTACCCTATAGTTAATACAAAACAATGGATATGACTAGCCATTTCAAAAGTGTGACTATGCTGCACAAAACAACAATTGCTGCAGCACATAAACAGCTTGCACTAGACAACCTGTCAAATCTTAACTTTAACATGGTACAGCTCTATAATAAAAAAATAAATATAGAATATGAATTTAGAGAATGGAAACCAGTAACATCACTGATAATTAAACAATTGCATAAGGAAGTGGAACAACATGGAAACTCTAGTACTTGATTACTAACAAAAATATCAATCAATAAATAGAAAATAACATTTAAAACAAAACACACCAGATTTCTAAAAGGACACTTCAAGAAACTGAATACCAAAGAAATGTGATAAAACACATTGGGATGTGTGATAAAAGTAGACCAGTATTATAGTAAAGTAATTAAGTAGCATGTCCTTTGCATGCAGAACATCGCTGCTTATAACCGCTAACCTTCGTGGTTGTTATGTTTCTTGGCAAGTGTGCAGTACGGCAAGTTGCCATTACTTTCTGTACGTGGAGGACCAAAAAAAAAACCATGTTTGCCAAATTGGATGCGAGCATGATTAGAACCGGGCATGATGGGATTATGAAAAGGATGTTCACCTCACCCTAGGCCTCCATCCAGTATTATAAGTAACAGCTAAATGTTATGAAAATGACATTTATTGCTTCAAAATGGATAATTTAAAATGTTTGATGAGAGACGAGGAGGTAGAGTTGGAAATAAGATATCTGTATACTCTATGACAGACAGTAATATGGCTTTCTCCCAGTTGATTTCAGGACAAAGTGCTTGTCAGTTTATTCTTTTTTGATGACTCACAGAACAAACCCGAAAATGGAATAAAAAATATTGGGGAGAAAAAGGCAAGAGATGAAAAGCTATAAATGTTTATAAACATTTTGAAAAATATATTTGAATGTCAATTTCTAACTCAGAAATTAAAAATAGTGGATTCAATAAAGTTAGTTGTACAGGAGGCACCATCACAACTGTAGTGGAGTCTAAGTTTTTGTGAGTGATTAGTCCCTTTGATCTTGCTATGCCCAGCTAAACTAAGCCATGTACCCACATGTAGGCCAGTTTCTTGCCAACTCAAACCCTTTGCTGTGAGACAAACCACACTACCATTCAATGTATAAAAAAAAGAAAGAAAGATTCATGCCATGCGGTGCATAGGAAATATGGTGCTAGGTCCATTATTATTTTGTAACCAACGGCACATAGTAGATGATGTGGTCAGCATCACACCAGCCGCCTTTACTTTCCATATTTTTCTTGTACCAAATTTCTGTGGCTGGGTCCACCACAGGGGCGGGTTTGTGATCAGAAAAAAAATCCCGTACCAACTGGGGATTGAACCTTGATCGCATGACTGGGAAGCCAGTGCACTAACCACTGCCCCCACCACTCAATGTAGGATACATAAAAAAAGTTGTAACCTTAAATGGGATATGAATAAATATGGATGTCTATATACTGAACTATTATACTAACGGTTAGATTTATGTCATAAGACACTAATTTAATCAATTAGGTCAGACTGTGAAGGGTTACGACAAGTCTATGTATTTTTAATAATAAAAAAATTACCACGCATAACAATATCTGCCATTATAAGGTTCCACTACTCTTTTCAAATTCTATGGCAGACATCGATTGGTGCAACAAATCTTAACAATACACAACATAGACTCACTGTATCACTAAATGTATAATATTGCATACAAAGAGTGTCTTGTCTCACTGTCCAAAGGCACATTCATTTTTTTAGGTCCTTAAATTCATAATTTTCCCACCCTATAGTATAGAACTACTTTACAAACACAAATATTTTAGACATTCGCTGGATTGGAACCAGCAGGGAAAGATAATGGGGCAGGAGAGAGAAGAAGCAAACATAGTTACAGTGGAACAGAAGGCCAGTGCAGCTTGAGTCTCACGGGCAAAACTCAAGAAAAAAAAAAGGAATTAGAGGAGAGTTATCTGTTGCAGCCACATGCTCCGAGGGGAACCTGAAGGATTAATCCTAGCCACTGCACAGATCAACATTTCTATGAATTATTCTTTATTTGCAAAATCAGCTTGGTACAATTCCATGTACCAAGAAGAGAAAATATATAATTGAATCACAACACTTGTGGACAGGTTAACCCTTTTCAGCTTGCAGGCTGCTTTAAAATCTTAAAAAAGCCACCAATCATGACCAATACCAATCCCTGAAAACATGTGTCTCGATTTAGTTTGCGGAATTAAATTTTTTAAAAACAAGCTTTACACAGAGGCTACATCCTTGCACGCACAATTGACGTTTAACTGTAAAGTTATTTCTGGCAGGTGAACGTTTGCGCATGTTATGGTATCTGAAATTAGACACAATCATCGCAATGAAAGTTGGTCTTCAAGACCTGAGAAATGATTTATTAATTGATCAGTTCAACATTCACGCACCTCGATTACTCGTGGATATTCAACACAAGCCCAATTCAGGCTTTGATTGAGACACATAATACAAAAGTTATGGAATTGAAGATATATCGACGACATGCGGTAAGTACTCAAAAATTTGTCTGCTCTAATTCTCACCACAGCGTTAGTTTAATGACATTTTATTTTGTATAAAACTTTTGACGCACAGAATTCTGGCCCGAACAGAAAAAACAAATCGGTAAAATTAGTTCAGGCTGAAAAGGGTTAACTAGCAGCCAATCCTCAGACAAACATGTCATGCGCCAGTTGTAACTAACTAAAGGGGAAAAAAACTCAGCAATTCAACTGAGTAAAACTAGGCGCAAAGGATCAGCTATATAATGCGGCTATCATTCCATGAAAGAAAAACCGAACAGTATGCAAACTATGGAAATAAAATGAACACAATGTTAACAAGTGTTTACAACCACAGGTGAACCAGCTGCACTTACTAGAACTTCGGCTGCTTCAGGCAACTGGTTCAACCTGCACTTCAATTTATGTACAAACATTATCGCCACCATTCTGAGAGCAACTAACACAACATAAACAAAGTTACATAGCAGCTTCCCAGTATGTACAACTGTAACCATCACTTCTGTCAGGCTCCACGCACTTGATTGCTATTATTATAAAGTGAAAAGTATAATTGCTGCCTGTGATCGCCCACCATTGTAGTTAGTAATCAAAGCTTGAACAGTATCATATTAGCTGATGTGTCATGATTGAAGCTCACAGTCCCGTTAACTGACATCACACTTGATCACTCCTAACATTGTTTATGTCACCTTGTTCAGGATAATGCTAGAATAGGTCTGGCTAAGACTTGACTTCAACTCGGGGCTGAAAGAGGAGAGAGTGAAATGTACATGAAAGCAAACAACAAAAGACATTTGTGATTAGAAAACAAAAATTAAATTTGCTGATACCAAAACGAAAATTACATTTTTAACAGACCAAACAAATACAGCAACAACACAAATTTATGGAAACTGCAGGGTACAAAATTTGTAATCTTTACCACACTTCTGGTGCTCCGAAGCAATTACCGCCACAAAAAAATAATAATCGCATTAGTAAGGTAGCAGGGACGAGACTTTAGATGTCACTGTATAGCATGGCAACAACCGTTATAAAATCATATATAATCAAACCAGCCACGTAGAAATAGTATGAACATACCACTGATTTGATTGTAGAGAGTTCGACGATTTTATATAGCCCAACACACTAACGCGCCCTCTGAGAACCGCTGTTTTCAAATCGACAGGTGATCAAATTTTGCACGAAACGTCTGTTTTTAAAAACATTGCTGGATGTTGTTTCTGGCATCTCTAGTGTTTATATAATGGCTTACAAGTTTCGAAGTTCATCTTCAATCTGTGAAAATCAGGACTTTTGCCTTTTCATGGAATGGCTTCGGGCTATGAGAAATGTGCTTAATAGTGGTAGAAATCCCAGCAATGAAGAAGACAGTGATAGAAAAATATGGACGTAATGGAGATTCTTAAATGGATATCTAATGAACTTATTTTGACGGATTGACAAAAATATAGAAAATTTCACAGAATCCATAGGTTTTGTCTATGGTCTAGGCCTAGAAGCTACTGGCTCTTCTGTTTACAAGTCTGACAGACATGTACATTGCCACTATTATTATTTTCAATGGCTGGATTCTTTTTCTGGTCTGCCGGGGTATTTGTGAATAAGGACAAGAATAGCACCACTGCCACACAGAGAGCATGTCGTGTGACATCGTATTACACTGGCCATGGTTAAGTGATTTGTTTAGAGTGGCATAGATGGCGCCTAACAGGCTGCAGGTCTATTTGCTCTAGAGTTTGAGTCTATTAAGATTGACTTGCACATCAGTTAACCACCCTCCGCGGCACTTGTCCTAACATAGCAGAGTAATAAGCTGCTCGTGCCTAGCCCGATAATCAGAAATCCTCCCGGCTACATCCAGCTCATACCAGAGCTGGGACATCTGCCACTGTAGAAGTACAGATCAATTAGGAACTAAGATGTCACAAATGACAAAGTTATATTCTTCCGAAAGTGTATGCATTTTTCGATATTTAAATTTGTATTTTAAAATGTATTGAAATATTGAATTATTCAACAAATTATTTTTTTTTTACTTGTTTGTGAAGAAAAGGTATCTCCCTGTCCTTAGGAGTAGGAGACATATTTCCCAATATGCGGCTTAAAAACAATGGTGATTTTGAAATTTGTGTTAGACTTTTGGACATGATTTGTTTTTCGCTTGGATTTGAAGATTCATCCATTATTGAGAATTGGGAAGATAAGTTTCTACAACAGATATTTCAGAGGTAGATCTATTTAGATCGTTTATGTAGATACAATAATTACGTTTATAGTAGGAAGTGACAGATGTAGCCATTTGCAACCATTGATAATTCGTTTTTGGCTGATTTATTCTTTTCCAACCAAGTGAGCCTATGTATTTGTGGTGTTTTTCACCTTTATCTTTTTGTATCTCAGAAACTGACACACAGAAAGCAAAAACAACAAGTTCTTTATTCACTGTCTCTACACACAAACAAATGATATATATATATATATACAACAACAAATGAAAAAGATACATGTTTTCAAAGTCAGCAATCTAGAAAAACCACGAAGCAGCAAAAAATAATTCAGTGGCAGGGGAAAGTACATTTTTTTTTACTGGGCGCTGTTAAGGTTAAAAATGCAAGGAAGAAATTCTTGCATGACATAGATATTTTATTTTGAAAAACAAAACAAAAAACCCCCAAACATTTAGTTATGCCAGGTAAATATATAAAAATGATAGACAATGCAGCAGGTCCCCCATTAAGTGGTTCATTAACCTTAAGCACTCCAATATATTTTTGAAAAAAATTTGACCTAATTAATTTTCTTAATTAGTAGCTATGGTAGTCGTCTTTCAAAATTTGTAACTTTTATGTTTGTTTGTCAATAAATATGATTTTCTGGCATAATGAACATGTTGGTGTTATTGTTTTTGTTGTGTGTTTGAGATTGAAAAAGATGAAGTTGAAAATTTATGAAAATCTCTGGAAAAATTTGGGCTCGACCACTAGGCCTAGTCGCTTCGATTGAAAACCATGGAAACCACAACGTATCGATACTGTGTTTACAATATCGCCACAACTGTTAGTTTCAATTCAAACGTAGTTCTTTCATTTAAACTAACAAAATAAACAAATCTACGCGATAAAAATCTAAAAGTCAGCTTGCTCCAAACGGCGTATACAAAATTAAAACTGTTCAAAAGCCATTTATAATCGTACATACGATACTTTAACCGGCAAAATATCGTGTATATATGGAGGACGTATTCAGCAGTAAAAAATGGCTGTCGGGAGTGACTCCGTTTAAAAAAAAAAAAAAAAATTACGCACACCGGTTTTGTGGGCCTAGTCGGGTGGTTTTCTTCTAACATTGGGGTGCTGAAGGTTAAAATTGTAAAGAATACGAAGGAGCAGTCTTTCTACCTATGTATTCATTATCTCCTTTAGAGTGGTAAGCAAAGCAGATTGTTTTGTCTTTTACTTCTTCTGCGTTCATTCTCAATCTCCCCCTACCAAGTCCTGAACCATGCTCTGCAAGAATCAGGATGTAGTCCGGAGAATAGAATGCGCCGTGTCACTAGTTTCCAGCTATTGGTCCGCCACATTCATCTTCGGCAGTCTTTCATAACAATTCTAGATCTAGTGAATGGCACACTTAAATACTCTACACATACACATGACAACTTAAAATACTCTACACATACACATGACAACTTAAAATACTCTACACATTCACATGACAACTTACAGGGCCATCCATTCGCCTTCTATCCTCATACTCCCAGTTTCTTCTTCCTCTGCCACTTCCTCCTCTGTTACCTGGAAATTGAGTTATTCAAACAAAAATATAATTAGGATCTGAGAATTTTAACAACAAAGTAACAGTACATATCGCTTAACTCTTTATGGGGCTTGCGTCAGTTTAAATTGACAGCGCCTCAAAAAGCGCACCACGAATGTCGCAGGATCTCAATGTCCTTGAATAGCGACGGCAGTTCTAATCGATCATAATCGAACAGCTACGTAAAATAGTCTGAGCAATACTGCTATTTTAATTGTAGAAAGTTCTGAAAACTGCATCTCAAGGTTAGATACAAACAATGGTGATTTTGCCATTTGTTTTAGATTTTTGGAAACGATTTATGTTTTTCCCGCTTGGATTTGAAGATTCACCCATTATTGAGAATGGTGAAGTTAAGTTGTTGCAATGGATTTTTCGGAGATAAATCTATTTAGTTTGTTTAGGTAGATACAATAATTACGTTTATAGTCGAAGTGACATTTATGGTAAACAATGATGGTCCATTTTTCTTGCTGTAAGCGAGTGAAGCTATATAATTATGCCACTTCTCAATACTATCACCTTCATCTATCTCAGATACTAACACACACACACAACAAAAATGCGACGCGCTGAATTAAAAAAAAAAAATGCAGTAGTGTAAAGGTCGCCTGGCGCCGACCACCTACAAAATGTCAATGCGTTACATTCTATCATTTAATTTTTAAGAAATTCCAGGTTTTGAAGTAACCTACAATATGGCAGACAAATCGTGCAAGTTCAATCTAACTTGCAGAGATATTTCCAATAAGTAGACATTTAAGAACACAGTGAAGATACAAAGTTGGCACAATTAGCGTGCGTAACGTTCAACTTCAAAACCCTGAGGTATGATATATCATGGTAACATGCGAACTTGATGCATTTCATGAAAATGTGTCTGAATTGGAAACAAAATAAGCTTGCACTACAGCTTAGTGACTTTGCTGTAATTACTGGTGGCATGACTAGTCAACTGCAGCCAATCAGTGTTTCAGTCAACAAACCATTCTTGAGACAGGAACATGAATCATGGCTGTTAGCTGACAATCTTCAGCAATAATTAAGTAAGTGGCTACATCAAAATTGACATAATGGGAATCAACGATATATTATGAAACAATGCAAATAATATAGACAAATAATTCTGAAGAAAAAACTCAGAAGGGGAAGTTGTCTCCGATATTGATTCAGAAGAACAATATATAACACACCATCTAATAATAATGGTCGTAAATTGACTGTTATTATAATTTGTCTGTGAGAATTGTATAATCACAGCTTTTATTTTGTGTGACATTAGTGCTGAAATTACGAGGAGTATCTTACTATTTATGAAATATGGTAATGATGATGTAGATTGAGGAAATGAGCCTTTATTAGACATGCACTGGATCCCACGAGGAAAGAGATCAAGGATATAGTGGTGAACAACAGGAAGCCAGAGCAGCTGAAGTCACAGAATATGGAAACAAAGAGCTGACAAAACACTAAACAAAGAACTGACAGACACTAAACAAAGAGCTGACACACTGAACAAAGAACTGACAGACACTAAACAAAGAGCTGACACACTGAACAAAGAACTGACACTAAACAAAGAACTGACAGACACTAAACAAAGAGCTGACACACTGAACAAAGAACTGACACTAAACAAAGAACTGACACTAAACAAAGAACTGACAGACACTGAACAAAGAGCTGACACACTGAACAAAGAACTGACACTAAACAAAGAACTGACACACTGAACAAAGAACTGACAGACACTAAACAAAGAACTGACAGACACTAAACAAAGAGCTGACACACTGAACAAAGAACTGACACTAAACAAAGAACTGACAGACACTAAACAAAGAACTGACAGACACTAAACAAAGAGCTGACACACTGAACAAAGAACTGACACTAAACAAAGAACTGACAGACACTAAACAAAGAACTGACAGACACTAAACAAAGAGCTGACACACTGAACAAAGAACTGACACTAAACAAAGAACTGACAGACACTAAACAAAGATCTGACAGAAACTAAACAAAGAACTGACACTAAACAAAGAGCTGACACACTGAACAAAGAACTGACACTAAACAAAGAGCTGACACACTGAACAAAGAACTGACACTAAACAAAGAACTGACAGACACTAAACAAAGAGCTGACACACTGAACAAAGAACTGACAGACTGAACAAAATATAAGATAGATAAGTACAGCAAAACCAAACTTACCCCCATAATATCCGCCACCCCCATCTCTGTTATATCCGCCACTGCCACCTCGCCCACGACCTCCCCGCCACCCACCACGCATGTTACCACCCCTCCAGTTGCTCCTTCCCCTATAGTTCCGACGAAAGTTTTCTGAGATGCCAAAAGTTTCACTATTCAGTTTTCGTTCCTCTCGCCAAGAATGTCTTTGCCTGGCGAAAGAACAAAAGGAGATTAAACATGCACATATACAAGAACAAAAGATATTCTAAAGCAGTGGTGCACAACACGTCTGTGGGTATGACCCCAATCAAGTATTCAATTTAGACGACCCAATGATACAACCTCAATAACATAAAGAGTAAATACTTAAATTTCAAGATAAATTGAAGAAAAAAACAAAACAACCGACACATAAACTATTCCTGATCTGATAACACTTACTTAGTCGCTCCTCTTTTACCGTGAGGTGTAGAGGTTTCCTGACCCGATAATACGGTTGTAAATCACCATCAAGGTCACTGGGTATCACGCTTAGATCATTCCGAGTGCCACATGGGGACAAATTCAATAATGTCCCACCTTGCTAACCTCTATAATTTTTTGTGAAAGAGATGAATGTACAGGCAAGCTTGCACGTTGTTACCACGCAGTAGAAGGTAGCCCATGAAGGAGATAAACCTATTCTCCAGCTTGAATTGATGATCATCCAACAACTGTGCAATGTTAGCCATACCATGGTGCCTAGGAATGCTGTAAATTTGTCTATTTTCCTCTACAACTCCATTCACTGCTGTCTGCTAATTTTATATGTGGTTTTATGCATACATATTTGTTTATTTTATGTGTGTGTGAGTTCATATACTCATCGTTCCATACATTATACACATTTTATATGTGCATATATATTAACTATTTGTAGTCCAGATGAATCTGTCTTACTGTCAAATGCAGCAACTACGTACATCAAAACTTTTTTCCTAAAATAAAATAAATATTAACAAATGGGGCAGAAATTATAATATAAAGATTAAAGAAAAACAAAACCAAACCTATTTGGCTGTTATAAGTTTCTTGGCAGGTGCGCAGTTTGGTTGGTTGCCATTACTTTCTATACACGGAGGAGCAATTGCACTGAGAAAAATACCCTATTTCTGCCTAACTGGACATGCTAAAATACAAACCCGGTATGGGATCAAGATGCTGAGCAGCGCATGAGCTGCAGTGGTTAGTGACCCATAGCTGACTGCTAGCGTCAGGGCCAGCGAACCATAGCTGCCAAGACCCTTCTACACCTCCACGCGGTGATACTTGATAACAGGCTGCAGCAGGGATCGAAGGGGAAATGCTAACCCGGTACTAAAAAAATACTTGCCGAAGTCGGATGTGTAGGACGGAAAGGTGCAAATATCGCAGCCAAGCTGTAAACTACGACAACACATTCCGTTCTCTGGACTAAATTCTGCTATTCACAAAGCTCTTTTCAGGGCTTGGTAGCAGGAGATTGTGAACGACGAAAAAGAAACACCTGATATAGACATTAACCAACATTTAATTTAAAAAAATTAGATACAACTCAGCCCCGAGAAAAATGTAGAGTTGAAATGGTGACACATCTGGACAAAGCAATACAGAGAAAAACACATGACTGCCCACTCAAACTGCCACCCTTATTACACCTTACCCTTTTGATCTTTCTGTGGCCTCACAGCTGATATTGTCAAAGAAGGATTTCTTCTGGTCATAGTAGATTGGTCCATCCTCCTCCTCCTCTCCCTCGTCATCTTCAATTTCTGGTTCCTCCTCTCCCTTATCACCATTTACAGACTTATCACCTTCAGAGTTCAGAAAAGCAACATTATCAAGCTTAATTTTGCTGAATTTTAAAAAACAATTGTTTTACTAAAGCAAATTCTGCAAAAGTGATCTAGCAAATTTTAAGAAAACAAATGCATTGTTTTTGCAAGCAAAAAGTACTTCAATTAAGTTTGAATTTAAGTGAAAATGTTTTATGTATGCTAGAGTAAACAAATACAACTTCAGTTATGAAATCAACAAAAAACACACACACTCTCCCATTACACAACAATGGTTAAGTATGCAAAACACACATGGTCCCCTTAAAATCTTGCAGGCACTATCCCCTGCTCCGACCAATTGAGACTTCATTGCTTGACAGTAATACATAACGTGGATGGTCCACGTATGTGCATTTGACGTTTGTAGAGTTATTTTCTACCGAAGACGGATGCATCAGACCAAAATGTGCAAATATTGCAGTCACGCCTGTAAACTTGACACAATGCATTTAGTTATCCGGACTACATCCTGCTACTTGCAAAGCCCTGTTTAGGGCTTGGTAGCGGGAGATTGAGAACGAATGCAGAAGAAGAGAAAATAGTTATTTTGAATAGGTAGACAGGATCAAGATGCTGATCAGCACATGAGCTGCAGTGGTTAGCGACCCATAGCTGACTGCTAGCGTCAGGGCCAGCGAACCATAGCTGCCTAGACCCTTCTACACCTCCATGCTGTGATTCTGGATAACAGGCTGCAGCAGGGCAGACTGGCTAAGGGGAAAATATCGAAGAGGGAATGCTTGCTAAGTCGGATGTGTTGGACCGAAAGGTGCAAATATCGCAGCCAAGCTGTAAACTACGACAACGCATTCTGTTCTCTGGACTACATTCTGCTACTTAAGCCCTTTCAGGGTTTGGTATTGAGAGATTGATAACGAACGAAGAAGAATAGGTAGACATTTAAGAAAGGTGTTATAATAAGAAAGGTATGTGTTACAGAATTGACGGATATAGTGGTGAACACATGTGGTGAGCATGCCCCCCCCCCCCCCCAAATTTCAACCTACACATTAATGCCACTCAACGCTTTATCTCGCACTTCAAATTAGGAAAGATGTGAAGTTAAATCCAGTGTTCGGCCAAATTCTAGTGCTTTATTTGCACCACCTCTACGCATAACGAGCCGCATGGATTAAATAGGCCTTCGCCGCTATTTTCTAGATGACAGACCATCTATGATGCATGATGACCTCTTCCAAGTGTCGGCCCAATGGAAGTTTCAGTACACGAGATTTACAATTACAGTTGGGCCGACTGAAGTGTTTTAGTAAAAGAGATCAAACCCAGTACTTTGTTGTAGTGATGACCTCGAGGTTCCTATCGGAGTAAATGTAGAGAATGATGATGTAACAATAGATAAAAAATTAGGTCATAACAGAAGTAGAAAACAATAAAAAGTGCTTGAAATACATGCAAGCCTAACTGGCAGAATGTGTTCAGTTCTAGTACTATAGAAGTAAACCTTTAACAGTTCGTATGCACAGAAATCAGTTGTTGAAAATCTAAAAAAATGCTTGTCTGCTACAACCAAAAACCGACCTCTGAAACACGTGTTTGCATTTCGCAAAATTTCCTTTTTTTAACAGCGCTGGATGATACCTGTGTATGCGCATTACCGTTTAACTGTGAGGATATTTTTTGCAGTTTGACATTTATTTCAACGAAAGTTGGGCTACAAGACAGTAGAAATAATTTAGTCTTTGATCAAGCATCTGGATATTCAATAAACGCTGTATTCAGGCTTTGGTTGAGACACAAGAAAAACGAAAAGTATGTGTACAGAAATTAACGGATATATTGATGAAATACATGACATGTGAGCACCAAAATTTATCTCAAATTTCTACCTCTGCATTATTGTAATTTAATGCCACATTCTTCTTCTTTCGTTCTCAATCTCTCGCTACCAAACCTTGAAAGGGCTTAAGTAGCAGAATGTAGTCCAGAGAATGGAATGCGTTGTGTCGTAGTTTACAGCTTGGCTGCGATATTTGCACCTTTCGGTCCAACACATCCGACTTCAGCAAGCACTTTTTTAGTACCGGGTTAGCATTCCCTCTTCGATTCCTTCTCCTTAGCCAGTCTGCCCTGCTGCAGCCTGTTATCCAGGATCACAGCGTGGAGGTGTAGAAGGGTCTTGGCAGCTCTGGTTCGCTGACCACTGCAGCTCCTAATGCCACATACTATTATATAATCTTTATTATGAATACTTTATGTCACAGTCTAATTATGTGTCTTTGGAGAGAGGCTGCAACATCTGTTCCTTTCATCTCAACACAGCTGGTTATATATTTCGTAATTTTAGCTGAATTTGTTGAATATCAATAAATGTTATTTGTAACCTTTGCCACGCAGCAAAGTTTTCATAATTTTTCAAAACTTCATATTTCACTATGATTGTCGACGTTGAGAGCCTGTAACCTTTGTTTGATCAATATGATTTTGTTTTGTGTAGAAACATAACCGAATAAAGATCTCGTTGGTGGTGTTGTGTTTTTTAGTTTCTGAGATTTACAAGATGAAGGAGTAAATACAAGAAGATGAAGGTAAATTTATAAAAACAAAGTACAAATATTTGGACGCGCCTATAGAGACCTTCTGTCCTCTATAAATCCATTGAAATTACAACAAAGTATCAATACTGTGTTTATAATATCAGCACAACTGTTAGTTCACACTTCAAACGTATTTATTACATCTAAATAAACAGATCTACATCATAAAGATCTTTTACAACTTACATTATCTTTCCCCCAAAAATGGGCTGGCACCAATCCATGTTATAAGAAGATATATTGTATCCAATAAATTTGCAATCTAACATTTAACCTTTAGCACGCCAGATTCTTTTTGAAAAATATTTGACCTAATTAATTTTCTTAATTAGTCACCATGGTAGTCGTTTTTCAAAATTTTTAATTTTTATGTTTGTTTGTCAATAAATATGATTTTCTGGTGTGTAGACACACAATAGGATAACAAACATGTGGGTGTTATTGTTGTTGTTGTGTGTTTGTTAGTTTTTGAGATACAAAAAGATGAAGTTGAAAATTTATTAAAATTTCAGAAAATATTTGGGCTCGACCACTAGGCCTAGTCGCTTCGATAGAAAACCATGGAAACCATAACAACGTATCGATACTGTGTTTACAATATCGACACAACTGTTAGTTTCCAATTCAAACGTAGTTCTTTCATTTAAACAAACAAAATTTAAAAATCTACTCGATAAAGATCTTTCCCAACAACCTACTTCCCCTTTCGCAAAAAGTCGGCTTGCTCCAAACGGCGTATACAAAATTAAAACTGTTCAAAAGCCATTTGTAATCGCACATACGATACTTTAACCGGCAAAATATCGTGTATACATGGAGCATGTATTCAGCAGTAAAAAATGGCTGTTGGGAGTGACTCCGTATAAAAAAAAAAAAAAATTTTCCGTACACCGTTTTTGTAGGCCTAGTGAGTCGGCTAGCACTCGACCATGGCGTGCTAAAGGTTAATACTTTAACCAGCAAGAAACCTGTGTAGATGACGTGACGCAGTGAGCATTAAAAAATGTCTATTTCTACAGACTCCGTGCTTGGTCATTCATGAATAAAAAATAATTGCATGAGATGGCCCGAAGTGTGGTAAAGGTTGAAAAAAGAGTAAACTACTAGTGGATATGTGCAAAAATAAGAATACAAACACAAAACAAGTGTGTACACCAACTTACTCAAAGACAGATTCTTCAGTTCCTTTTCAATATCATCCTTGGCAAACTGAGCATTCGAGGTTTCAAAGTCAAAGTCTGTGTCAAACTTGAGTGGCTCTGATGATCTGCCGCCCCTCTGACCTTGCCCTCGAGGTGCTCCTCCTCTTTGGCCTCCTCGGGGTGGGCCACCTCTTATCTGAGCTGTTGGAAATTCATTAAATGTTTCTTCACCGCAAAATAAACACACTCAATGCATAGTATATTTACTCAACATAACTGCTGAATGGATAATTTAAGAAATCAATTATTATTACGATAGAATGTTCTACACAGTGCCCCCCCCCCCCATTCTGTTTTACGACTTTATTCCCTTTGTTGGGGTAGTGTAGGGTTTTTAGGATGAGGACTACAGGCTGCTTTGCCACTGCTGGCTATGTTTGTTTATTCCACCCCCAACAGAAAAACAACATATGCCTTTCAGTGGACTTGAACCGCCGCCCTCATCCAGATAGGCATAGAAAACATTTGGCCATGCGCTCTGTAACCAGCATAAAGCCAGCACTATTATTGGCCCACAGACATCGAAACCATTCCGCAACGCATTCTGTAACTAGCATAAAGCCAGTACTGTTGCTGACCGACTTACAAGAAGTCTGTGTCAAAACACCGTGTAAAGTTACAGTTGTGGTTTTTTAAGCCTCAATAGTCTTCAGTAGCCTCTTATGACGTGCTTGAAAGACAAGTAGTCCTATTCTTTTCTACCAAGTATTCACATGGGTACAATCAATATAATATCACACACAACTAAAGTGAGTATAAATGAATACCCAAACTAGCAGATCAGTTTGGAACTCACAGAAATGTTTATAAATAAGAATGTTGAGAATATCAAGGAGCACAACTGTTACATTACCGATTCATGAGAACATCAAATAATACATTTTAAATCAGTTTTCCGGGATCAAGACGCTGAGCAGCACATGAGCGACCCATAGCTGACTGCTAGCGTCAGGGCCAGCGAACCAGAGCTGCCAAGACCCTTCTACACCTCCACGCGGTGATCCTGGATAACAGGCTGCAGCAGGGCAGACTGGCTAAGGAGAAGGGATCGAAGAGGGAATGCTAACCCGGTACTCAAAAAATGCTTGCTGAAGTCGGATGTGTTGGACCGAAAGGTGCAAATATCGCAGCCAAGCTGTAAACTACGACACAGCGCATTCCGTTCTCTGGACTACATTCTGCTACTTAAGCCCTTTCAGGGTTTGGTAGTGGGAGATTGAGAACGAACGAAGAAGAAGAAGAAATCAGTTTTCCTGAGAACTTAACATAAATATTCTTTAAAAAAAATATAATAGCAGAAATGAGGAAACAGAAGATGAATCAAATACAAATAACTTTGATCTCTTGTACAATTGCAACATATAAATTTAATGACAGATGTTTCTTTTAGTGTGGATTTTATCATTGGCTGGTTAAAACTTCAACAACTTCATTCAGTGACTTTTCCCCACCAACCCCTGGTTATTAACCTTACGCACTCCACATTATTTTTGAAAAAAATTTGACCTAATTAATTTTCTTAATTAGTCGCTGTGGTAGTCGTCTTTCAAAATTTGTAACTTTTATGTTTGTTTGTCAATAAATATGATTTTCTGGTGTGTAGATACACAATAGCATAACGAACATGTGGGTGTTATTGTTTTTGTTGTATGTTTGTTAGTTTTTGAGATTTAAAAAGATGAAGTTGAAAATTTATGAAAATCTCGGGAAAAATTTGGGCTCGACCACTAGGCCTAGTCGCTTCGATAGAAAACCATGGAAACCACAACAACGTATCGATACTGTGTTTACAATATCGCCACAACTGTTAGTTTCCAATTCAAACGTAGTTCTTTCATTTAAACAAACAAAATAAACAGATCTACGCGATAAAAATCTTTCTCAACAACCTACTTCCCCTTTCGCAAAAAGTCGGCTTGCTCCAAACAGCATATACAAAATTAAAACTGTTCAAAAGCCATTTGTAATCGAACACACGATACTTTAACCGGCAAAATATCGTGTATATATGGAGGGCGTAGTCAGCAGTAAAAAATGGCTGTCAGGAGTGACTCCGTTCAAAAAAAAAAAAAATTTTTCCGCACACCGTTTTTGTAGGCCTAGCTGGTTCAAAGAGAACGGACAAGGGCGTGCTACAGGTTAAAAGACTAAACCAGATATACTATTACCTCTGTTGTTGCTCCTTCCCCTGGAATAGGAAGCAGATGGTCCTCTTTCACCACGGTCACGATTATTATCCATATTGTTATCCTGGCGATGACCTCCACTTCTCCTCACATTCTGAGTACGGTACTGCTGATGCTGTTGAGGATGATGCTGCTGAGGATGCCGGCTGTAGTGTTGGTGATCATGTGAAGTCTTCTCAGGACTTCCTGGCTGAACTTGGACACCTTGGTCAGAGGTAGGAGACTTTTGACTCAAAGGTGGGGTGGAGCCCTGGGAACCTGCAAATTATCAGGAATAATTTAACAGCTGTGTCAGTTTACAACAAAATAAACTATCTTTGCCTGTGCACCTTCACGTGGTGATCCTGGATAACAGGCTGCAACAGAGCAAACTGAAAAAGGAGAACGAATTGAAGAGGGAAGGCTAACCAAGTCCCTAAAAATGCCTGCTAAAGTCAGTTGTGTCTGACTGAAAGGCTTAAATGCAGGAGGCCCTAAATGAAATAGATATGGACAAAAAAAATTGCAAAACGTTATAAACAAAACCAAAACCATGTACACAATCTTCTCCCTATCTCCCAAGCAGTGATCCTAAAAGTAAATGGCCAGACTCTCCCCTTTGCATAAGTCCAACTTATCTGGGAATAACAATGGACCCAAGGTTGACATGGAAAAACCAGATAAAAAAAGCCCCCCAAAAAGCTAAGAACAGAATGGCCATAATGAGAAAGATATCAGGCTCAACATGGGGAGCTGACACGGGCACCCTAAAGAAACTGTACACAGGTGTTATGAGACCAGTGATAGAATACGGGATAGCAGCATGGTCCACAGCAACAAATAACTATAAAAAAATTAATACAACCCAAAACAAAAGTATCATCAATGGAGCTATGATAATACCAATAAATGCAATGGAGAACATCACACGAATCGAAAGTATGGAGACGCACAGAGACCAAAAGCACCCCAGCAGGGGGAGAAGTTCAAACGAATGCTGAACACCCAAGATATGACAGGATAAATTGCATGGGAAGAGGGAGATTAAAGATATCTTTAGATCTTTTAGAGATCTAAAACAAACATCTTAAATCCCACCATGGAAAAAAGCCAAAGCCGCTGAGATGGTAGAAACCATAGAGGGAATAGGGAAAAAGGGAACTCAGATTTAGAAAGGAAATGTATCACAGAAGATTATCTTAGGAGAATATACCCGCCAGAAACATGGCTCATCTAACAAAGCCACATCCAATGGAGGTGGAGGGGTTTATTACAGACCAAGAAACGGAGAAGAAAAAACTTGAATATTAACAATGGGAACATACTCCAATAACTTCAGTGCAGAAGCAGAGGCACTGAAAGCCGCAGCTGAGCTTGTAATCCAAGATAAAGATATCCACCAAGAAAACAGTATTCCTGATTGATGCTGTGTCAGTATTAGCAGCGCTAAAACAACACAAAGATGATCTCGAGCAATGTATGTTCTCCCTGACACAGCTCTCAGCAGAACACCTAAGGTTGGTCATACAGTGGATCTCATCCCACTGAAATATTGAAGGCAATGAAGGTGCAGACAAACTAGCAAAGTGCAGAGGAGCATTGACACAAACAGACCTGAGTATCACTTATAATGAGACAAGACCCCAATTAAAGCCAACTTCAGAGGAAAATGGGCTGATCAACATCCTGACTTCTGAAAAGAAGAGCTACTTTAACTTAACTAGAGAACAGCAAGCCATCTTCAGACTGAGAACTGGGCATAACAGACTCAAGAGTCATTTTTACAACAATATGAGGATTGGGACAGATGACAAGTGACCATGCAGGGAGCATATGACCATGGAACACATCCTACAAAGCTGCACGCTCACACAGGAAGAGAGAGAACAATACTGGCCTTGCGAGACAGAAGCTGTACAGTGATAAATCAGGCTTACAAACAACGGTGTCCTTTGTAAGAGAAACCGAGACATTGATCTGAGGATGAATGAAGAAGAAAGGTTCAAATATAGCAATCAAGCTGCAAACTACAAGAAGACATTCTGTTTTCTGGACAACATCCTACTACTTGCCAAAAGCCCTTTGCAAGGCAGGAGTTTGAGAATGAATGACGAAGAAATGTTGTGCTCCAGAAATCACAAGGGCTATTACTAAACATGCAATTATACTATTATGAATATTTGTCACACTGCACACCACATGATCATGAGAAAAGTTCAATGCATAGTTAAACTGATCCTATATTAAAAAAGGCATTCAGTATTACAATGAAAAGCACATGTACACATTAACCCTTTCCAGCATGTAGGCACATTAAAAGCAAAATGCGGACTGCTACAATCCAATTCTGACTTCCGGATCATATAGCTATGCCTTTTAATTTAGATTGTGCAATTTAATATTTGTACGCCATTATATGATATTGATTCATTTGATGTTTAACTGCAGAATTATTTCTGACATTTGAGACAGTTATGTTTTAAAGATGACCAGTGCAAGGAAAGCTGGGCTTCAAGACGTACACAATCGTAAATTTGACTTGGACATATATTAAGAAAGGTATGTCTAACGGAACTGTGGGATATATCGGCAAAACAAAATTGTTGTTTCCCTTACCAATTTCAGTATTGATGCCATTTAACGCTCTCTACTAATATATAATCTGTATTATGAATACTTCGTGTAACAGATAGTTTAATTATTTGTCTTACAATGAATAGATTGCAACTGTAGCTCTATTTGTTAAAAATGAATTTATTTGGAATAAAACGACATACAAAATTGCAACATTTGAACCGGCAAAAATTTTTTATTTTAAAATCAGCAAAATTATCCTCGGCTGGAGAGAAACAGATGCTAGTTCAGTCAGGCACATAATACTGACCAGGACGTCATGTCAGGGTAAATACGCTGACCAAGACCATAATCTCTTTTCCATGTAGCGTTCCCTGGAAACAAGCTGTTTTCAAGACAGCCTGGCATTGATGTAGATCAATGCTATCCCCATGGTTATGATGCCACGCATAGCACAACCGCCTGGAGAACCTTTGTCCACCACCTGCATGCTCGGGATGTGAGGAAAGCTACTACAATCTGTCACTTAACATCCTTTTCAAGGTGCACAACAGAGTAAACCTACTTATTGTGGGCATTAAACAACAACCTCGACTGGAAATAGTAAAGAAAAATGCATCAACAAAGCATGTAATGAAAACAACAAAACACTAACATTTCTTTTTTACACCTCGAGAAGGATAGATCAGGCAATGCGAGGGATTTGTATGAATTTTTTCTCTCCATGCATCATTATTGGGGAATTGTTTTTAGAAGTTTTCTTTCAAACTTAAGTTGATATATTTTAGTTTTAAGCACTTACATTTCAGACACAATTCAACAGTTTTGTTTTTATTATTTAATCTGCATGTACATATTTTAATCATTGCTAACTGATAAATAAAATGAATACCATCAAAATAGAAACTGGGTAGTGAGGGATTAGAATAAAAATTAACCATTATCCAGCAAATTGGATGCAACTTTTGAATTATTTTATAGTAAAATGTGTTTAAGAAAATAAATTTTTGGTAGCAAGAGAGGATATAAAATAGTTTGAACAACGAAAGAGTATATCAAACCTCACCAGCGACAGGTCTTGTCCTAATTGTGGTGATTGGTGGTGTCCGATTCATCCGCTCAATTGACTGATCAACCCCTGGTGACGAGTCCCTTGTACAGCCTACATGACACAAGTGTTATAACAACCACAACATTCAAATAGTTATTGTGAAGCAGAGTATTAAAGTTACCAAACTAAGAGCTACTAGTGAAGAGTAGAATACAAAGTCGTCCTGCTTTCTTATAGTGAACCTGTCACGATTGACATTATAGATGAAATACGCTATATTCTGACGAAGTGTGAAAAATAAATTTTTTTTAACCAAATCGTAGAAAAAATAATTTTAAGTACTAATAGTACTGTTCAATACATCGCTTAGGATCACTTTAAAAAAGAAATAAGGTGAAAGAAAGATTAAATTTAAAAAATGAAATTATTACAATATTGTGATGACAAATTACTATAAATTAAAACTATTAAACAACTTTTTTTTATATTTTAACTTTTTACAGCGTGTATTCACTGGCTGCAGGAAACCTAAAAATGGTTTCCTTTCGACTAAAACATGCATTTGTGTTTTGTGATATAGTTTGCTGAATTTAATATTTTTGACTGCTCTCCTCCGCAGGCACAATTACCTTTTAACTGCACTTTTCAACTGGTATATTACAGCACGCATTACAATATTTGAAAGTCTACTCATTTATTGCAACGAAACAAGACCATAGAAATAATTTATTATTGATTTGATCAGTTCAATGTGAATGATCATGCATGGGTATAGGAATTGACAAGATGTATCAGGAAAACAAGTGACAGGGCAAGTAAGAAACCATTTTCTCTCTCCAATTTCCACCTCCATATTAATGCAATTTAACACTTCACATGGGGAGGAAGACTAATGTCAGGCCAGGCAAAATATACTGATCAGACATGTTAGTCAGGGTCGAGCAAAACGTACTGGCCAAGACACCTCGTCTTCCCATTAGACCTACCAGGAAATGGGCTGTTTTTATGGCAGCCTGGCTAACAAGGTGAGGGGTCGACGTGATCCACGTAGTCGTGAGTGACACGCACATGAAGCCAAGCATAGCACAACCGAATGGAAGACCCAGGTCTATCAGCATGCTCTTGATGTGGGGGGAAAACTACTGCAACCGCCACTTAACGTCCTTTTCAGGGCGCACAAAAGAGTGACCTACTCATTGTGGGTATTCGCAAACAACACTTCACATAATAATATATAATCTTTATTATGAATACTTCATGTCATAGTTTAATTGTCTCATAATGTTTAGATCATCATTTTAGCTCAACTTGTTCTTTTTCTGCGATCATTCTCAATCTCCTGCTACCAAACCCTGAAAGGGCTTAAGTAGCAGAATGTAGTCCAGAGAACGGAATGCAATGTGTCGTATTTTACAGCTTGACTGCAATATTTGCACCTTTCGGCACAACACATCCGACTTCAGCAACCATTTTTTGAGTACTGGGTTTGCATTCCCTCTTCGATACCTTCTCCTTAGCCAGTCTGCAGCTTGTTATCCAGGATCACCGCGTGGAGGTGTAGAAAGGTCTTGGCAGCTCTGGTTCGCTGACCACTGCAGCTCATGCGCTGCTCAGCGTCTTAGCTCAACTAATTAATATTTAAAACAATTAAGAATAAAGATAATGCCAACACAGGTTGTTGAAGCAAAGTATGAAATAGGAAGAAACCTTCCAAATTTGTGCTTACTTTATTATTAGTCATCTTGATTTGACTTAGTCGCCCCTATTTTACCATATTGTGAAGGAATTTTCTGCAATTTTTGTGTGGCGGATAGGTTCTACAGGTTTCAGTTTTATGCTCAATAACTTTAGTTGCGATTAAGACACGTCTGGAAAGTTTTAGTATTGTTTGTTCCCCTGTATGATCCTCGCCTACTGTCAACATTCAAATCAACAATATAAATGAAAATAATGTCACAGTCCACTGTACATGGAAAAGTAGATACTTCGACAGAATACTGTCGGTGTAAAAGAATCAATTTGACTATTACTCAAACACAAGATCTTACCAGGCTGGGTGTGAGCTGGTTGCATGGCAAACCCTGGGGCTGGCTGCTGACTATAGTACATGGGCTGGGCATACTGATGATATACCTGACCTGGGGGGTGGTATCCCGATGATACACCTGAATAGGCAGCCCCAGCTGGACCCGGCGGAGGCTGGGATGACTGCAGGAATATAGAAGAAATATAATTAATCTAAAATAATTTAAACTAGGAGCAGACTTTGTACTTCTTACATGCTCAACATTGATAACAAAAGCTGAGAAAACTTGAGTTTAAAAAAAATTAGCGGTAGCCACATATGGCTGATGCTGTCATCAGGGTAGAAGTGTTAAGAGACTTGATTGTTATAGGTATTTTGTCCCATGGCAGCCAAATGAAGCACCCGAAAGACATGCTTAAGGCTTTACTAAAAGCCTTTGACACTTGAGAAGATGCTATGCAAGATAAAACTGCTTGTCGGACATCTCTTCATGAAAATGCAGTGTTATGCAAGGTGTCCATTAAAGTACGGGCTAGAAAAGTGAGTGAAATGAAATAAAAACCAGGTAGCACCTACCATTTACGCCTTGGAATTACATTAAGGGATAGAGTGATAAATGCAGAACTGCACTGTCTAGCACCGGTCTCCCAAGCCCTTAGGCCGCCCCATGCCAGGTGAAAAGAAAATCTTGCAACACACACAAGTATAACAAAGTCGCAAGAAAAAAAAGAAACAAGAAGTAGTGTTACTACTCCAAGGCCATACAGTCTCTGTCATGACAGAAGAGGGGGCTACAACAAGCAGATCAAAATTCTACAAATTTAAAAAATAATATTCTGGTCACATTTCAGACTAGTAATTATTTTGACACATGCAACCACATACAATCAAATATTCTCATTACCCAACAGTACTAAAAAATGTCAATCAGATTTGATCTAAACATAGAAAGGACCTCAGCTGTTGCTT
This sequence comes from Ariolimax columbianus, assembly GCA_036924085.1. Taxonomy (NCBI): domain Eukaryota; kingdom Metazoa; phylum Mollusca; class Gastropoda; order Stylommatophora; family Arionidae; genus Ariolimax; species Ariolimax columbianus. The sequence goes on from JAVGWX010000016.1 coordinate 57,602,541, forward strand.
TGCAATGGCCCCCTTCTCAATACGGAATCACAGGCAACAAGATAGCTGAAGCTTTGTCGAGGGCTGGAGGACAAAGTTAGCATTCCAATTACAGTCACAGCAAAAATCTGCATCAATAATCAGTGTAAGTTTTAGTCAAAGAAATAAATCTACAAAGACAACAGTTATGACCAATTCTATTAACTTCCCAGATAAAAACAGGTCACCTTCATTTATATAAGATTGGCCCTTACAAATTATCAAGCCACCCGTACTGCCTCCAGATATCTCACATGAGAGAACATCCATGAGTGACTGTAATTCAATTAATTGAACATGTCTGAACTGTGATAATCACATACGGTGCTACACGTGGCCAGTGGATGCAGACCCAGAGGTGCCAAGAACCTTTGCCACCTCTATGTGGTGATCCTGGATAACAGTCTACAACAGGGCAGACTGGCTAAAGAGAAGGAATTGAAGAGGGGAGGTTAAACTGGTACCAAAAAACGCCCCGTTGAAGTCGTACAGGAAAGGTGCAAATATAGCAGTCAAGCTGCAAACTACAACGCATGGACTATGAGAACGAACGACAAAGAACTAGAATATAGCAGAGGAAGATTTCAACATACTCTTCTACAATGGGCATAACAGCTTTTTGTTTTTTTTACACATGACTACAAAAAACTTATTTGACAAACTCGGCTGCTATTAAAAAAAGTGACAAACCAGCCACTCTGACATACCTTAACAATAGCCGGGTCCAGCGGAACACCCTCAGTAGGCTGTGGCTTTGGAGGCTCACAGACATGCAGATCTTTGATGTCATGTCCTCGGAAAATGATGAATTCAAATATCTCATTCCGCGGTGGCAAAGGTCTGTCTGTTGGCCGATCCTCTGTGCCAAAAGACCGCACTGAGAAGATGAAAAATAATTTTACAAATAGCTGAAATAACTTTATCCTGAAATTCTTATTTAGTATTTTATAAATATTATTTGAACACCCAGTCTGAAAGATTATCAAAATAGGTAAACATTTACCGTAGCAGCAATTTCTTAATAATCCTATCCCTGAGCAATTAGCTTTTGGGGATTTTAGAATAAGTGCTCGGGGTGGGGATGTATGTGTGGTCAGAAGTCAAACAGGTGTACATAAATACTACATGATAGAATAGACACAAGATCAAGACGCTGAGCAGCGCAAGAACTGCAGCGGTTAGCGACCCATAGCTGACTGCCAGCATCAGGCCATGCGAACCAGAGCTGCCAAGACCCTTCTGGTTAAGTAGAAGGGACAGAAGAGTCAAGCCGTAAACGACACAACGCATTCCGTTCTTCGGACTACATCCTGCCGCTTGCAAAGCCCTTTGCAGGGCTTGGTAGCGGGAGATTGAGAAAGAACAAAAAAAGAATTCTGAGACACAAACTGCAAAAAGCCGGAGAAGCTTTAAGCAGTGAAAGGTTTTCATTTAATCTGGAGACAATAATGACAACTGTTACTGTCAATTATGAGATGGATTTTAATTAAATCCACAGCCTCACAGGAAGGCTAAGTGTAAATGACATATTTCCTCTGGAAATGTTTTTAAGTATCAAGCCTCACTTCAAATTTGCAGATGTAATTTATATTCAGAACATGTATTTTTCCTGTAGCAACCTACGGTTGTGAAAAATGGATGTTTACAAAAGCACTAAGAGTGAAGTGCTTTTGAGATTGCTACAGAAGAGCCCCGAAAATCCTGAGGACAAAGAAACATACCCGTCCGGCAAAACCTGAAAGTGGAGGAGAATTGGCTCATAAATGATGCAATGAACCGAAAACTTAGGTTTTTTTGGACACATCAAACGACACAACAGACTGGAAAGAGTGGTTATGGAGGGCATGGTCACTGGAAAGCGAGGGGGACGACTGAGGACATCAAGGAGATGCTGGATTTGACCTTGGAGCAGCTTGAAGACAGAGTTTTCTACAGACAGGCTGTCACGAAAGCAATGTTAAGTAAAGGACATGCAGATTTATTACTCATGTTAGTTTTCTTGTTGGCCATCGTTTTATTGGGCAGCACAGTTCTTACGTGGTCATTTTGCAGTAACTTAATCATGACAGTCTTGAAGCTAATGATGAGGTTAATTGCCTCAACTCTGCATCCATGCACTACATTTGACATTGTAGGTTATGTGTTGGGCAGGTCTGAAGGTTATGTTCAGGGGGTCTGAACTCCAGTCTCACATTGGCATTCACGTGTGAGATATCTGGAGGCGATACATTTTTCCTGGCTACAACAGTGGAAACTGATTTGGTGATCATTTTTGGTGCCAGGAGAAGCGCCATAGATTTGACTGAAATTGGTGGTTATTATCCTACTGTGTAAGGTCTTGTGGGCTATCCTCGTACTGTTGTTTTATAAAGATGCCTCAACTCGTTACCGTATTTCTGTGGATAAATCTTGAAAATATCTGAATTGTATTCATCTTCAATCATTTTCTGAAACAAACTTTTAGTTGAGGTATTTTCAAAGTTCTTTTCCATTTCCAGAACCTCTATATTGATAGTGTCTACTCAAAGCAATTGACATTTCAGAACATTGGTTATAGGAGAGATTTCAATGACCACCATTTACAATAATGGAGGAAGCTGGTTCTTCAGTCTATTTTGTGTTGGGCTATAAAATTTGGTATGTAAAATACAGCGTTCAAGTCAAACATACTTTTCTCTCTTTTCCAAGTAGCCAAAATGCCATACATTTTTTTATATACTAGTAATCTACTGCAACATTTATGCACTTATCCCAGTGTTTAAGTAATGCTTGAAAAGCATCAGGGTAGAAATATTTGTCAGCAATGCTGAAATCCCAGGAATTCTTTTAGGGGTCCAAACTGGTGGAGATCGCTTGGGATGAGGTTTGGGCTGAAAGGCAGATGTGTCAATTCCTCCCAGCTGCAGATGGCACATAGTGCTGCATGAGGTCAAGCAATATTTTGCCGGAGCAGGACACCCTTTGTGATCAAACCAGGCTTTTATTTCCCCAGCTGATGGTTACGCACATCACTCAAAATATGTATGTACTGTTCAGTCAATAGTGGCACTACGGGGTTGAAAATCAACACGAATGATGCAAAGTTAGTTCCAGAAAACACTCGCCATCACTTTACCTGCAGATGGAATTGTCCTAAATTTTTAGGGGTTGTGGTGATTGCATACACTTTCATTGCTTGGATTCTCGTTTTGATTCAGGAGTATAATGATGTCACCAGGTTTCGTCACATTCAATGAAGCGATACAAAGTCATGCCCTTCCATGTCAAACCGTTTCCCCCAATTCAGTGCAGGAGTGAGCTCTTCTCTGCCGGTCAAAAGCAGAAAGCTGTCTTGGCATCCAACGTGCACTAACCTTCCAAAAATGCAAGCATTCATGAATAATTGAGTGCACTATACCCAGAGAAAGACTTGCCTCTTGTGCAATTTCGAGACAAGTTATACGTCCATTTTCCAGGATAAGGCGCCCCACAATCTGGATATTCTGCCTTCTCTAGAGCGTTTACATAATTCAAATATCTTACCACGGCCGAGTGGTTCATCACGTATTGTGATTGTAGTCTTCTTTAAATTTCCATAGGTTTCACGTCTCCTTTCACAAGAAACTTCTTCACAACGTGCTCTTCCATGCAAGCACTAACAGAGTTGTGCACTATTTTTATCTGTATGCCATGTGACTGGCCCATGACAAGTGGGCCACCTAGCAGTAATAGGACACGAGTGTCCGTAACAATGTAGTTCCAGCACACTACAACCCATTCAGGCAGAACTAGAACAAAAACGCCCCCCCCCCCCCCCCCATAAATCAGCTTCTCTTCCTAATTTCTGTCAATATGAGTGTGGTCATTTGTATGCGCAGGGACTGTGGTGGTACAGTGGACTAGTGCATTGGCTTCCCAGCCAAGTGATCAGGACAGACTGGCTCCTGTGGTTGACCCAGTTACATAAATTGGGAACCAGACATTTTGTTTACAAGTAAAGGTGATATTGACCACATCACACATTATGTGCAGAGGGTCACCAAATATTATAAGTTCAACACTATATTTCCCATACGCTGCATTGAGTGAAATGGAATCTTTACTTTACATATGTCTGCATTTTGTTGAAATGTTTGTTTTGGATGCCATCCAACTGATACTACAGGTCTGTATTTCACCACAGACATGGCATTTTTTTAAAGTGTTTTTTCTTCTCATACTTGTACTTTCGGCAGTTAAATTTACCAACATGCAGTAAAGATACATCATAATGCTAAATACCAGCAAAGATCTTTGTACAAGCATAAAATACTTGATACATTCCATAGGTTGGGCCTGGAAAAATATTTTGTTTTGCATACCAAATATCTGGATACCGGTATATAATTTCTTTAATGAATGACACCAATAAATATATTGATATGTACAAACAGCCCATTTTCTGAGTCACCCATTTACTGACACAGTGCATGGACCAGACTTTTGAGGCATCTTTTGGACTATACTGCTTGGATTTTGGTCATAATATAGTGATGTCAGACACACATTTCCTTAGTTGAGAAGAAATGGCTTAGCTCTCAGCGAAACATGTTTTTGCAAAGTTTTCATTCTGTGAAAGGCTAAGAACATTATCAACTGAATGTGTAAATTGGGTCATGATCAAGCTAGATCTGTTCCTGCCCCTCAGAAGACAAGATTAATCTGGGGAAATCCCATGTAATGTGTAAGTAAATTTTATACAGAATCAATCAAAAAAGTATATTGTTCCTCTCTGTGCATAGGCCATTGATCACCATGCATACACAATGGTCTTCAATAAATATATTCCACAATCTACTGGAACATTGGAGATGATCAGGTTAGTCATTTAAAGATATACAAATTAAAATAGTTTTGTCAGTGTATCTTTCCTCAAGTGTCATCTTGTGTGTATTTTCTCAGAAACACAGGGAAATTACATTTTACTGAGTGACAAGGGTTTAAAGTGAAATCATTTTGTGCTGATTTGTTAGAGCAGAGCATTATATTTAAAATCGGGTTTACCTTTCTTAATTATCAACTGTTCCCAGACTTCCTACATGGCAATTAGTAAACATTTTAGTTTATCTAATCCACACCCTTCAACCTGCTAGTAGTTATGCTACATCCTGCATTAATCTTGGGGGTCACAGGGACAAACTAGCTAATCAATGACAAAATGGAAGTCATTAGGAGAACTGGTGCACAATCGTGAATAAGATAAGTACAATAGACAATATCCAACAACTAACACATCCACCATCTACAATTTAGCATGCAGATGAGTTGGCTCTTTCCTCCCATAACTGAAATCAGACACAAAACAAAAAAAAGTGTACTTGATAAAAGGTCACAGAAATTGTGATTGTGTAACACAGAGAAAAAAATAAAAATCCAGAACAAATACATCATTATTGGCTCTTTTAGTCTTGTCAGACGATAGTAATTGTGCTTTTAGCACAACGCCCGGGTAGAAATATAGAGGCCATGTGTTGTCCATGCAGAATTGTCCCTCTCAGTCTGCCTTGTTTGCTCCAAGGGAAAGGTGATACCAATACATTTGGAACAAGGCAAGCTGCAGAAGCTGTCGGATCAGCAGACCAGCCACCAACCAAGGCTAAGACTCCAACACTCAGCTGAGATTGCTGAATGAATACAACTAATGACAGATTGCGTTAGGAGATTCACTCCTACAAAATGTGCAATCATTCATATATCTTGGTAGCAATATAGACAAAGTGAGTAGCATCCTGTCAGTGTCCAGAGGAGCAGGCAAAGATAGATAAAATTAAAATTCCAAAGGCAAGAGCAATTTAATTGCATTGGGGAACTTTGGAAATCAACAAAAGAAATGAAGTCAAAATTAACACCCAAAATGGAACAGATTTTTATAAATGGGTGCCTGTGCAGAATAGAGATTGAAATATGATCAATAGTCTAATGTGAAACTGTTGGAAAGATTTAGACAGATAGCGGAACATGTCGTGAAAAGATGATGCATGATAGAATACACAGTAACGAAATCATCTGATAACATTGCAAGACTGTTCTGAAGTTGACATGGCAAAAAATGTAGAGGCAGACTAAAAAACAGATGGAGAATAGAGCAGAGGAAACAGGGAAGGTGTGGACAGAACTTACAACAGATACCACTGGACTACTGTGCTCCACATGGAGCCGGAATGTTTTTTAAATTTCTGCATGTTGCTCATATTAACTGTTATACACTATCCTTTACTGCTGCAAAATCAACAGAAATTTAAAAAAAAACAATGGCAAAATATAGTTTTAATCATAAATGACTAAACCTTAGAAATCAACTGTTTGTTATGATGAATATGCCGCAAACTTCTACGCAGGTTTGAACAGCGATAATTCTTTTGTGTTAAATGAATTTGAAACACTTTATTATCTTCTTTTATGTGGATTGGAGCCAACCCATTATTGAGAATGGTGAAGTTAATAAGTTGTTGCAAAGATATTACTATTATTAGTGAAGTGATCTGTTTAGTTTGTTTATGTAGACTAGATGAAATGAAATACATTTTTAGTGTAAACTAACAGTTATGCTGACACAAAAAGAGCATCATCAGTGCTGATTAAAATGGATTTATTGAGTTGCGACGTTCCCTAATCTGTGAGTCTAAATGTTTGTGCTTTGTTTTTTATAAATTTTCATCATCTTGTATCTCAGAAACTAACTCACACAACAAAAACATCAATAAGTTCTTTATTCATTATGTCTCTACACAAAACGCAATCATATTTATTTACCAACAAACAAAAAGGTTAGATCTACATGTTTTCAAAGTCAACACAGTAAAACGTGACATGCTAAAAATAATGACGTCACTGATGAAATTGTGTTTAATGAGTTGTGGTAATGGTTAAATGTATGGTAGGAATGGCAAGCACTGAAGCCCTTAAGAGCGTTGTCCACAGGACTAATAACCTACTCATGTGAAACAATCACTATGAACTGCAACTACCACTGAAAATGCTTAAGTATACGCTTACAACTTAGTGGTGACGATATGCTTGACTAGAGCAAAAATCTGAATCAAGCAAATGAGTATCTCTATATATTGACTGTAGATTTTGAAATGGTATTTTATAGTATAGACAACATAAATAATCATATAGAAAATACTGAGACTGGAATGAAACAAGATTTCTATGAACTCTCAGAAGAGGGAGCCACCTGCACAATAGTTCACAGATTGTGCTCAGACTTTTAGTATTATCTTCAAGTCTTCTTGATTGCTATGGTCATGAGATGGGGCAAACATTGACATGAACATGTGAAGATGATTTTGCAGATATTTATTCACATGGGCTTCAAGGCATACAGGAAAATATAGACTTAGCAGCAATAACAGGACCTCAGATTAACATAAATAAAACAAATCAAATGAAAAAACAAACAAAATTACCCCACATAGAATAATGACCAGATGATTTAGATGTTTATTTTTTTCATTCTTTCTAGAAGTAACACGATGGATGGACAAGTCTGGATTAGCAAAGTCAAGTCATATTTGCTTGAATATATTTGACACAATATGAAACTGCATTCTCAAAGGAATATAAGATTTTTAGATGTTCAGGGCCAATGTAAAATTGGTCCTATGTCTGTGATTTACAAACATGGCATGTAGATTAACTCTAGGGGTATTTCGTGCAGACCTTCAGTATCAGATTCCATCTCACGGTTCATGTTAGACGGCCAGAGATAACACAGATGTAACTAGGACAAAGAATTTGATGACCTAATGACTTAGGGTTGAGGAGAGGAAGTGGAGATGACAAAAAGAAGTGTTATGTAATCAATGTAAACAGACATGAACTGGAATCAATGGACCCACAAGGGAGAAGACAGGTGGGGAGTCGAGGGACCACTTCAAGAAAAAACAGTGGAAGAGATTGAATCTGCAGTCGGTGTTTCATGGACAGAGGTTCAAGAAGTAAAAACTGGAATCTGTGGAGAGTGTCCATAATATGAATATTCTAATCCAAAGGTAATTTGAACGACTAGTCAACAAATTAATATATTTTTTATTTTATGACTATAAGTATAAGTCGTTTATAAACTATAAAATAGTATAATTGAAATATACTCAATACTGTTACATTGTCATTGCAACATAATTGACAATCTCAACAATGTGCTTGACTTTCAGTATTCACTCTGGAGACAGAACTGAATAAATGAAGGAAAGAAAGTTAGATCTATAGCGCTAATAACTCACAACTCAAACTGCTATTTTAAACAGTCAAATCTATCAACAGTGTTAGTGTACATTGTGAATGGACCTGGGAGTTAAAAGTACGGCAATGTCATTTTCAATGATTAAAGTGTGGATATGTTAAGAACAATTCGAGGATCATGACATTGTTCAATTTCTTACTCGGAGCCAAACAACAACAAACGAATTTTGTGTGAAGCATTATGCAAACCTTTAGCTAACGCTACAGTTGCTTCATTTGGGTCGATCGTATACAAAGTTCCTTCGTATCGAATTTCTGCTTTAGATATCAGACTTATTTTACTTCCAAGATATGGGACTCCAGTGGGAGCAGGAACTCCAGCTTGTCCTGGTACGCCTTGACCTTGGCTCATGGCGGATTCGCCTAAACACTTTGTCTCAAACGAGATGCCGGCAGATAGCTAACGATACCCTTTTCCCCTGTTTCAAAAGATGGCGATCATTTTAGATTGCTATAGACCGGATGTACAGATGGCGCGGATGTTGCTATCCCACAGTTCCTTTTTTAAGCATGCGCAGTACCATTTGATTGGCAGGCCAAGGAAATGGCGGACCAAGGGTCGATTGATGATCTCCTGTCGAAAGAAATTGACCAAAACAAAGTGTCTGCGTTGGTAGGATCACTTGAATCACAGCTAGCATCAACTACAGGCAAGGAATCTCATAAACTAGTGTCAGGGTCCTCTTTCAACAACAACCATATCGGTGGAAATGCTTCTGTGGTAAATGTACCGAATACAATAACAGTAGCAACACGGCCACAACAGACTGTTGTAAATGTGCAGGGTCTTGGTACACAACCTCAAGTGATAGCTTCAAACAAAGTTGTGCCCAGTAACTCTACACTTTTACACTCGTCAGTTAAAGGAAATGTTAATAATCCCCAAATAATTGGCATATCTTCCATCATAAATTCACAAAATAGAATTAATTCACTCAACTCAAATATAACCACGTCTGCCTCAAATAACAGTGCAACACATTTAGTGTCTAAACAACTCAATTCAAGCAGTTCTCCATCAATACGAATAGTTACAAGTAATTCAAAGCCACAAAACTCTGTTTCACATACCCAAATTCAGGTGCCAAACACACAATTCTTTAACAGTTCTTTACCTCCGGGTGCTACAATGGTTCGATCTTCACATCCTCTGACTAGAGTGAATATTAGTGCCTCAGGTGCAAGCACTGCAATGCATAATTTAGCCACCATTGCTGCTGAACAGAAGCCGTTGACAGTGTTACCGAATGGCAGTACACATTTACAAAATGTGCAAAACAAAGATGGATCTGTGATACCTCAACATATTATTGTAAAGAGTGAAGCGAATCATGTTGGTGTGAAAAGAGAGCTTGGTACTCTTGTGAAAAGTGTTATTCCAATGACAAATTCTGTGATACAGGGCTTGACTCAAGTTGTTCGGCAAACTACTCCAATAGTAGCTAGTGGTAATCAACAAATTATCAAAGGAGTCTCTACTGGTAATAACCCTGGTGTTGTTACTGTTCGAGCACATACACCCTCACAACAGCATGTTGTTGTTCGAGCCACTGGTGCTACTACATTAGCTCATTCTTCACCTGCTCTACAAGTTGTAAATGCATCTGCTGCAGGCACACCAACAGCAATTAGACCTGCTGTTACATCTCAGATTCGACCACATCAAGTACGTATTCAGCAGCCGAACTTGGCACCAAGGCAGCAGACGCCACAAACAGTAAGTTACTTGCAGTGACACTTTGTTTGCAGCTTAAGTATTATAATTTAAATAAAATTAATATATTTAGAAAAACCTAATTCAGCACAGCTTTAATAAACATAATATATTTCACCTGCGATCATGCTTATTTAAAAATTAGATCACTATTTTTGTTTTGCTTGGTTACGTAATTTATCCACATGTATGTTTTCTTTTTATGTCCGTAAGATGTATGAACTTATTAATAATGTTGTTAGATTATACACAATTAGGTTAACATAAACTTGATTTCCTGCTCTACAGTTGCTGATTTTTAACACTTATATTCTTGTGCTGCGGTTGCTGATAGTACATTACTGCCAGTGTTTAACTCTCAGTTAAAATGTATTTTGCAAAATTGCTAAAAGCAGGTAACTCATAAAGCTTTAAAATGCATGTAACATAGGTGATTCAACTGTGAAAACACATTGTTTGCTTTAGACGGTTTACTTGGAAAACTTGGTCAATTGCACTTATAATCTTATTATTGAGTAAAAAGGGACAAGAAAGGTTTTGAAAACATATGAGATGTGTTCAGAAAGTATCCGACCTTTAGGCCGGAAAAATACAATTACTCGCCTGGAGGTTTGAACCCTTAATCCCCTTCAAAGTATTCTTTTTGGGACTCCACACACACACACAAAGGTCCTACCATTGTTGGAATCATTCCAGGACGACCTCTTTGGGAATGGAGTACAGCTGGGTCATCGCATTCCGCATGTCTTCTCAAATTGCATCTCTTCAGTGGAATTTTCGGCTTGGGGAACAGCAAAAAATCGAGAAGAGCCGTGTTGGGATAATAGGGAGCCTGTAATGCAGGGGAATGTTGTTTTTAGTGAAGAAAGTCTGAATCAGATGTGAAAAATGGGCGGATACATTGTCATGATGGAGCTGCCAAGTTCCCCGCTGTCCACAGGTCCGGTCGTTTGCGTCGAACAGCATCACGGTATTGGCGGATGATCTCCAGGTGGTATTCTTTTTAAATGTTTTGACCTTGTGGTATGTACTCGTGATGCACAACTTCACAGGAGTCAAAGAAAACGGTCAACTTCACATTGCTGTGCACCTGCCTTGCTTTTTTCAGAATTGCGGATGATGAATGTCTCTTCTGTGATGACTGCATCTTGGTCAGGAAGTCGGGGTTGTCGTTTGCGCAGTCCAGCATCGCCTGTGAGACTTTTAAGTTGCTTCTGCTCCATCATTAGCAGTTTTGGCAAGAATTTTGTTGACACTACATAGCCAAATCCTTGCTCAAAATGGAGTGTACCGAACCAATGCTTATCCCCACCTCATCTGCAAGTTCTTGGATGGTGACATGATGGTTCTCAAAGACCAAGGTCCGCACTTGGTCAATGACTTAATCATTTTAGCTTGTTGAGGGCCTACCGGAACATGATTCGCTCCCTACCAATGTGCGGTCATTATTGAAGTGATTGTGCTGCTCCTTAATTTGTATGCTGCTCATGGCATAGTCACCGAAATCCTGTTTAATCTTCCGAATGGTTTCCACTTAGGCATTGCCTAGGTTTTGGCAAAATTTTATGCAACACCACTGCTCAATTCTTTCTGTCATTTCATGGTGAATGAAAACCAGACGGATACTTGTTACACTGACACAATCTGTGGGAGTGAAAAAAATTCATACATGCTCGTACAGGTCCCCTATCCCTCTGAAAGACAGCATCCATGCTTCATTTATTTCTGCTGATAAAATTAAGGTGGGGTACTTTTTGAACACACCTTGTAAGTTTATGAATGGAATATTTTAAAATAATGAATATCAGTCCTCTTCTTCTTTATCAACTGACTCTACGATTCTAGCCCAGTGAGATTCACAAAGGAGACTGTACATTTCAGGTCGTTGCTGGTAAACCCACCACCATCACCAGACTGCCACTTTGGTCAGCAGTTCTGTTCTGGTGTCTGCTTGGGGGTTTCAAAATTGCATCTGGTTGTATCTCTAAGACCTATTCTCATTCTATGGAGTCTGCAACGTCTCATTCTGAATATCTTTGTCTGCCCATCTCCGCCAAGTTTGTCTATGCTGTCATTTTTTTGGTTAATGAATATTAGTGAAATTTCCTTACTGCCACAACTAATTGAGGACGGGTATGAACGCAAACAGATCACAGGTGCAACATTTATTGACTTAAGTGCAGCATGTGACACCAGAAGTTGTTTGCTACACTATATTCTATAACAAAGGATTAGCGTCTCACCAACCTCATTAAATTTAGCCTGCAGAATAGACGATTCTACATCAATATTTGGGGATAACAAAAGTCTATGGCGAAACCAAAAAAAAATTGGCTGACACGGGGAAGTGTCCTGGCATCTGTGCTGTATAATATATACACACCAGCGATTAACCTATAGATTCATATATGCAGATGATACAGCAGTAGCTACCCAGGGAAAGGGTTTAGAAGAAGTCGAACAGAAACTGACAAACATCCCTGATGTTCTTGCTCTATATTACCATAAAAATTGCCTCAAACCAAACCCCGGCAAAGTATTCACCTATCACCTCAGAAACAGGCAAACAGAAAGTTACAGATCAAATGGTGAGAACAGGATCTGGGCGCCCCCCCCCCCCCCCCCCCCAATACTTGGGAGTAAAGTTGGACCACATGCAGTCATCTGCCACACATTGCCCGGAAACAAAACAGAAAATACATGCGGGAAAAAGCATCATACGAAAACTGACTGGTACAACATGGGGAGCAAAGCCATTTGTCCTCAGAACACCATCACTCGCTCTGTGTTTCTCTGTAGCTGAGTACACCAAACCAGTTTGGAAGAACTCTGCACGTTTCAAACATATAGATACAGAAATAAATGACAGGCCATAGAGTTACTGGATGCCTAAAACCTATACCAACTGAAAAAATATACCCCATAATCGGCATAGCGCCACCAGAGATGCGGAGAACTGTAATGTCAGAGATTGAAAGAGAGAAACAGGTAAATGACCCAAGACACTTTGTTTTTGGACATCAAGTGCAGCGCGCAAGACAAAATTTCTTACAGTTAACCCAGTCCCTACAAACTAGTCCAGGAAAACGATGCATTTAAAGTTGGAAATAGCTGACACAGGTCCCCTACGAGTTACAGGAGGAACCTGCGCAATGTGGAAGTCACTAAATAGACTTAGAACTGGTGTATCTCGATACAGGAAAAGATGGGGATACAGTTATGATGAAACATGTGGAGTCACAAGACCAGGATAATCTGGCCCAAACCTCCCGGAGACTTGAAGCATAGATGACTTGCTCAGTGACAGGGCAATCCACGTGGCTGAATACTGGAAGAATGATGTGGGACGTTGTGCCCATGACACAGAAAGTAAGTACTGCCAATTAAAAAAATATGTCCCTGCTATTGTTTGAAGAACCGCAGAAGCTGAAATGGAGATTATAAATTATAGATGGGGTACTGTACGAAGGATGGTTGCAGACCAGTGGAGGAAGTTTGTTGCTGCTCTTAAAAATGACAACTGTCATAATGGACACATACCAAGTATTAAAGAAGTCAAAGAAGAATGTTAAGTCGCTCAATTAGTTAGGTCTATTTTAAATATTGTTTAAAGTTCGTTACATTATTAATAATTTAAAATTATGTTATATGCTCAGTATATTTACAACATTTCCTTCATTATTGATAAAAGTACCACTGGATTTAACAAGTATTACACTAGTAGCTATTTCTACTAGTCTTCAAGCATGTTTTGACAACTGTGATCCAAAAACTACTTTTTCTATAACACATTCAACAACTCATTAATGCTGTGTTAGTGCGCCTTAAAAAATACATTTCTTTTCTGATCATATCAATGACATCATAATAGGGGAGCCACAGTCACATTTTACTTTTTAAGAAATGTTTAATAACAGAAAGGGAGTCATCTATTTTACAATTAATTATGTTTTTAACAAGAACAGGAAGACTAACTTCTGGTTGGGCAAAACATACTGGCCTAGACCCTCACCTCGACTTCCTAGTAACCCTCTCTGGAAGCGAGGTGAGAGATCAATGTAATCCCCGTGGTAGTGAGTGATGCGCAAATAAAGCCAATCATAGTACAACCGCCTGAAGGACCCCGGTCCACCTTCATCAGCACTCTCAGGATGTGAGGAAAGCTACTTAACGTCCTTTTCATGACGCACAACAGAGTAACCTACTCATTGTGGACATTCGCAAGCAACATGTTTTTAATAAAAGACATTTTGAAGCTTTATCAATGGCTGATGTTTGGAATTTAATTTTTTTCGTTTGTCGTATTTCTCTATTCCCCAGGGCAGTGTGCGTTGCACTATATTTTTATTTTGCGCCTGTCGGTCGGTCCAGTGCATCCGTCTTCTGCATACATTTAATGCAAGGGTCTGCTTTCTCCTGCATTTTCTAAGGGTTTGCTTCCCCGGGTGACGTTCGGTGCTGTGATGGGGAGCGAACCCGGCACCATGAGCCTTGTCACTTAACCACTAACCCATGCCATCCTCCTTACCGTGTTTTTAACAAAGACATGTTGAAGTTTATCAATGGCTGATGTTTATCACTGCATTAGATGAAACAGCAATATACAGACTGAAGAACTTTGACGATGAGTGAAAGGACAGTGCAAGAATGTGTACAACCAACAGGAACCATAAGTATCTTTGCCATTTGCAGAGAGAAGACTGCACCTATGGGTATTTCCAGAGTACTGTGAACTCGATTCTCAAAAGCGGAACAGAACAAATCAATCAAAATCTTTTCTGATATAATGTGAACAACAAAATAATCTTAATATTTTAAATTTTCAACATGTTTAGCAATGGTTGATATATAATTTAATTTCATAAATAATAGTTTTCATCAGTTAAGGAGAAAATACAAAATATGGAAAATGCTAATAGTGTGTTATTAACAAATAGAGTTCTTTTCTAATCAAGTCAATAATATGAAGGTTACTCAGAAAATAATCCCCGCATTATGTGTATATGTGCGCATTTGCACAATCTTCAGACAGGTAGTGCTGTTGTTGTAGTCTAAAATGACATCTGTGTGCGATACTTGTTAAAACAACTAGCTGTACTTGAATTAATAGTGGCGGAGAAAGAAAGTGTTGAGAGCTTTCACAAATATTTGTATGCTGGGTTCAGAAAGTTGCAACTTTGGAGGCCGAGGTCTGGTGGTCCTTCCCTTCCACAGCCACCATCCCAGATATGTTGCAGCACACTGGTACTATTATTCATAAGGATCATCTCATCACGAATCGACAAATGACCCTACAACTTTCAGTCAGTGATGGAAATGCAATGACAGTTTTCCACGATCTTGGATATTCAAAGGTGTGCGTATAATAGGTTCCTCAATGTCTCACAGACTTCAATGGGAGCAGGAAATGGTTGGTGCACGAAAGGCATGCATGCCCTAATTTTGCGCTGGCATAAGGCCATGGAAGTGGGCGAAGATTATGTGGGGAATATAACATGTAAAGGAAACATTCAAGTTATTGTGAATATATGTTGTTGTTTCGAATGCCCACAATGAGTAGGTTTACTCTTTTGTGCGCCATTGAAAAGGACGTTAAGTGGGGGATTGCAGTAGCTTTCCTCACATTCTGAGTATGCGGATGAAGGTGAACCGCAGTCCTCCAGGCAGTTGTGCTATGATTTACTTCATTTGCGTGTCTCTCACTACTATGGGTATCACATCAATCCCTCACCTTGTTAGCAAGGTTCCCCTGAAAACAGCCCGTTTCCAGGGAGGGCTGTGTGGAAGCCGAGGTGCTGGTCTTGGCCAGTATATTTTGCCTAACCAGACGTTAGTCTTCCTCCCCATTGTAAATCATCTTAAAATAATATTGTCCTTTTGTAATTTTTGAACATTTAGTATTAGTAAAAATCATTATATTGTTATATAACAAAAGACCGAAGATGCAGCAGTGAATATGGCAGCCAATGACCCATAACTGATCAAGATCCTAGTCTTATATCGAAGGAGCGGCCCTGGGAACAGAATGCAGTCTGGTTAAGATATTAGGG
This sequence comes from Ariolimax columbianus, assembly GCA_036924085.1. NCBI lineage: Eukaryota > Metazoa > Mollusca > Gastropoda > Stylommatophora > Arionidae > Ariolimax > Ariolimax columbianus. Next base: position 57,618,588 of record JAVGWX010000016.1, read on the forward strand.
ATTGAATAGGGAAGGCTAGTGGTTAAGTGACACAGCACCGACTGTTAACTCGAGGAAGCAGACCCTTATATAAAATGCATGCCAAAGTCGGATGCACTGTGCCGGCATGTGCAAAATAAAAATCTTAGTGCAAACGCACATCACCTTGGTGAATAGAAAAATAAGACAAACGCAAAAAGAAAAAAATTACTGCGTGTGGTGTACAAACAACAGTAATTAAGTTGCGTGCATTCACAAATAAAAGAAATGCTAAGATCCATTTTTCTATGATTTAGGTTATAGGATTAGGTCTGGATTCTCCTTCTTCAATCTGAAAACGATGTTGTGTCATAGTTTACAATGAAGCTGAGATATCTGTACTTTTCGACCTGACACATCCAGTTTCAGCTTGTTTGTTTAAATTACCTGGTTTGCCTTCCTGCTGCGATCTCTCGATTCTCTTAGCCAAACTACACTAGAGCAGTCTGTTTACAGGACCAACACTTGGAAGTAGAATAGGGTCTTGGTCAACTCTGATGCAAGTAACCAGCAATGAGATTCAGTCGGCTGCATGTTCAGTGCCAGTCTGGACTTTAGTTGGGCGCTGCTTTAAAAAAAAATTAATTAAAAAAACGCAGTGCAGCGCATGCCATCTTAGGGAGAACTAATGAGAACGCCCAAAAAAAAAAAGATAGGGGAGGCAAAACCCATTCCAAAAAATGTAGTGCTGATGTGTCGATCTGAAAGGCATATATATCGCAGCCTTGCTGTAAATTACATCACAAACGTCCTTTTCAAAAAGAAGAATATAATAAATTAAACTCATTTATAGGGGACGGCGTGGCCTAGTGGTTAAGTGGCACGGCTCACAACCAGAAGGTGCTGGGTTCGATCCCCATCACAGCACCGGCCGTTACCCCGGGGAAGCAAACCCTTAGAAAATGCAGGAGGAAGCAGACCCTTACATAAAATGCATGCTGAAGTCGGATGCACCGGACCGACAGGCGCACAATAAAAACCACAGTGTAACGCACACACGCCTTGGGGAATAGATAAATAAGGCGAACGCAAAAAAAACAACAAAAAAAAACAACTCATTTATGATTGTTTAAGCTACAATAAATACAGAGAAAGTTTATCGTGTTAAATTTTAGTAATGACAAATATCTAATTTGTTATACATTCAAATAACAACATTTCGTTTCTTATCCTCATCAGGGCACTTTCACCATCCCACAGGGCACTCTTTTGATGCGTAATGAAAGTGGGCAGTTTGTACTCGTTTCAGCTCCACAGACAGTTCTTCATCAAACCACCAGCAGCAATAGAGTCGTCACTACAATGGCTCCCAGCAGTTATCGAATACAAAATGTTAGTTATTTCATAACGTTTAGTTAGATTTATAGTAAAAATACAAGGAGGAATTGTATTTTGTAAGGAGAGCGGTGAAGAAACTAGCAGAATGCTTCTCATTCAGGGCACAAGTTATGCTGAGTGCCAGTTCACTCAAGGGTTTCTCCGTTCACCTTGATTTTTTTTGTCAATAAGTTTTGTTCTGTATTTTATTCCAGTATACTATTACGAGCATTCTGAATAACAGTGGTAGAGTTCTTGTTTCTCTCTTGAAAGGTATCAGATTCAGTCTCCTGCTCAATTAACCCAGTTGTAAATGGGTTCTTAGCTTACTGTTGGGCAAGGAAATAATTAGAAGTACAATGAAGACTCTGTCTTGTCTTCGTTCGTTCTCAATCTCCCGCTACCAAACCCTGAAAGGGCCCAAGTGTCAGAATGTAGTCCAGAGAACGCAATGCGTTGTGTCGTAGTTTACAGCTTGACTGCGATATTTGCACCTTTCGGTCCAACACATCCGACTTCAGCAAGCATTTTTTGAGTACCGGTTTAGCATTCCCTCTTCGATCCCTTCTCCTTAGCCAGTCTGCCCTGCTGTGGCCTGTTATCCAGGATCACCGTGTGGAGGTATAAAAGGGTCTTGGCAGCATTGGTTTGCTGGCCCTGATGCTAGCAGTCAGCTATGGGTCGCTGACCACTGCAGCTCATGCGCTGCTGCTGTTGAATGAATTCAGTACAATTCAATGAAGACTCTAATACTTCATCCCAAACAGCATAATAATTCACAAATTAAAATGACATGTGGCATATATTGCCTATGTGCCAGGTGGCTCGACACCCCACAACTTGTTTCTACTTGTTCTTCTGTGTGACCTAGAATTTTGGTATGACATCTTAATGTATGTTGAATATTCTGTTTCCACTTCTGCCTATCTATTGGCAGTATTCCTGTCTCTCAATGTTGTTGTTTTACTGCGTCCATTCGTGAACACATCTATCCAGAGAATCTAATGTCTTCCTCTCTTTTCGATTACCGCGACTATTCCTTTGAGTATAATTAGTTTAGGGCAGATACCTTACTACTGGCGCTAGTGCATTTTTTACAAATGTCATTTCTTTATATGGTCTGATATTCTCTTGGATTGTATTTAGTATGATTAAATTTGAGATATATTGCTTTTATGTTATTTGCCTGAAATATCTCTATTGATTTGATTACTAATTACAATTCTGTACTTAATCTCTATTTTTCAAACATCTGTAGGTGTGCAGAGAGAATCAATATTCACATTATTTTGGTCTTAGTTTTTGAGAGGCATGTTCTTGTCGTTCGTTCTCAAACTCCCGCTACCAAACCCTGAAAAGCGATTTGCAAGATGTCCGGAGAACGGGCCGACACATCTGACTTCAACTTATTATTTTTGGGTACCGGGTTAGCATTCCCTCTTTGATCACGTCTCCTTAGCCAATCTGCCCTGTTGCAGCCTGTTATCCAGGATTACAACATAAAGGTGGACGAGAGTCTTGGCAGCTCTGTGTTGTTGACCTCTAAAGCTTATGCACTGCTCAGCATCTTAATATCCAATATTGGCTTCATTTGTATAAGTATTATTGTTGCTTATGTAGTTCTTGCTTTTTGTTCTGTTTTGTCCCTTCCTTCAATTATAGTCTGCAAGGTTTTATTTCAAGGATACATGCTTGAGTTTTTGTTTGCATGTTTTCCAAAAGAATATCTTACCACATGAGAGAAGTTGAAATGATAGTAAAACCTTTCAGCTTCCTGTGGATCATAAGCCTTCAACAAAAATGTGTCATCTGTCTTCCTTTCCAGCTCTGTCCACGTATTTCCTGTTGCCATTATGTTTCTTGCAAGCTCATTCTTCTTTAGTGATTAGGTCTGTCTCTACTTCATTTGACTTGGGTATTCCAAAGCAGAGCCTGTCTCATAATTCTATCATCTGTTTTCCTGTAATGTATGTCATGTATACAAATCCAGCTTTTCCTTGCGCCAAGAGCTACTGATATCTGTCCGTTTCTTTCCCACAGTTTCACATTAGGGACTTTATCATACCATTTCAATGCCATTATTTGGCGCTGTCAGCCATTGATGAAAGCTTGAACCATTTTCGTTGCAGTCTTCGCTGTTGCTCACGTTGCAGAACTAAATAACAAGATGAACTGTACATTTGAGTAGAAGATTAGCATTTTATGATGGGCTTAATTCCTTTGTCTTGTCTTATTCACTTGTGCCGCGGGGGTTGCGGGGAGCCGTAGTTTTCTGTCCAAGGCCAGACATGTCGCTGAAGTGGTCATCATCCTATGACGATTTACCATATCCACAACTTTTCCTATCCATCTAGTTCTTGATCTGCCACGGTTGCGAAAACCCGAACGTCATGTGTTATAGTCGCACAGGGATAGTTGGTCATAATGCATTCTCATTACGTGGCCAAACCACTTGATTCTCACTTCATCAATATATTCAGAGCAGGGTCTTGCTTCAACTTTCTTTCTCACAACTTCTTTGCACATTCTGGCTCTGTTGATTGTAGATTAATTTCTTTGATTTCCATAAATTCCTTAATGCAAAAGAAGCCACTTTTGTATTCGTAGTTTCTTCTTCGTACGCAGTCAGACAGTAACCATTATTTTTTCAAAAAAAGCAGCCGTCATCCTGAGGCTGTCGACACTGCCATAGAGCTTGTCTAGTGTTGCCACTGGTGATGGCCACATCTGCTCTCTCTGATCCTCGTATGTCGGGCAGTTTTGCAGCAAATGCTCAGCGGTCATTTTGCCGGTACCACACGGGCATTCGTCGGTGCCACCTATCTTCAATTTGTTGAATAGGTGGTGCCTGAGTCTATTGTGGCCAGTATTCATAGTTTGATATCATTAACTACTTTGTAAATTTTGCTAACATGATAGATGAATGATTCCACTTTTATTCTCATGATCGCTTTGTTTTTTTCCACTTTGTGTATCCGGTCCCTATTTTTGAAATTATAATCCCCTAAAAAATGGGTTGTAGAAAGTATGCAAATTGTGATAATAAATTGTATTTTGTGTCTCAGCCGCTCACATCACAAGCACAAGTAAGGGCCTCTGGGACTGGCCAGACAGTTGTTACAATCCAACCTCAGGGGCAGACACAGCAGCAAGCAGTTCAGGGTCAGGCCTTATCTACAGTTGTATCTACCACACATTTACAGCAGCAAGCCCCTGGCCCAACAGCAGCTATCACTGGCCAGTCTGCACTGACCATTGGTCAGCCAACCTCGGTGGCAGTCACTGGTGGTACCATAGCAGCATCTGGAGAAATGAGTGAGTTTGGAGGTTTTTCACCGCTATTTTTTATTCTGGTTTCCTGTGGGACAGAGATGATGATAAGACTTTCACAACACTTAGGTCATGTTGCAAGATGAGACTACCAGTGTAGTCTAATCCCGTATAAGGCTCTATATATGAATCTGACGTTGGTACGACTATTACCACACTGAGAGCACGTTGTAATCTGTGGACAGAGTGTAGTCTAGCCAATCAAGGCAGTATGATAAATATTTTAAGTACATGGTCTTGCTTCAACGATGTTTCGCACCTCTTCATTACGTATTCTGTCTCTCGTAGTTATGTTGATGGTTATCGGGAGGCATCTTCTTCTTCGTTCGTTCTTAATCTCCCGCTACCAAACCCTGAAAGGGCTTAAGTAGCAGAATGTAGTCCAGAGAACGGAATGCGCTGTGCTGTAGTTTACAGCTTGACTACGATATTTGCACCTTTCGGTCCAACACATCCGACTTCAGCAAGCATTTTTTTTAGTACCGGATTAGCATTCCTTCTTCGATCCCTTCTCGTTAGCCAGTCTGCCCTGCTGCAGCGTGTTATCCAGGATCACTGCGTGGAGGTATAGAAGGGTCTTGGCATGTGTGGTTCGCTGACGCTAGCAGTCAGCTATGGGCCGCTGACCACTGCAGCTCATGCGCTGCTCAGCGTCTTGATCCCGGGAGGCATCTCATCTCACATGTCATAATCTTTCTCTCTAGAGATTGTGTTATAAAGTCCACGTTTGCCACTGGTTACAAATCGTTAGACACCGGGACTTTTTCACGTGGATCATCCTGTAATTATTTCCCCTGAATTCTGAGTAGTGAGATCAGACACCCGTGTGCAGTGGCGCGCACGTTAAAAATACCGCTGCTCAGGCAAGATTTTAAAAAATCTACTCAAATGATTCTAGTTATACTCGCCCCACAGAGAATATGTTGCAAAAAAGGGGACTGTGTGGCCATAACAACACGACTTGGTTATGTGGTTAGCAGATCGACTTAGATGGTATATTCCAGGGGCTGATGTTGGAATTGACCTGGTAAGTCAGCAGTTGATTTTCAGCTGCCAAAAAAATATGAAACAAAGGAGGTCGCACCTCCCCGCGATGTCTAATAACATAAATGGACTGAAGATAGATAGAACAAATCGTTGGCATGAGTATACTGTTGATCATTAGTCTTTTCATGCACATGTTTATGTTAAGGTGTTTCAGTAACGGTGACAATTGCTATACATTTGCTTTTCTTGAATAACTACATTTATATCCTTTGCAAAGTTTGTGGCTCATCTTAGGCTTAGATCATCCACATTAAGATCCCAGGACTTCATGAATGATGATATGTTGAACTATTACATTGTATTACTTTTCTGCAGACAAAGCAATGCTTGAAAATGTGAAAAAGTGCAAGAATTTCCTGTCAACACTAATAAAGCTGGCATACAGTCAACCAACGGATACCGTTAAAAATGTTAAGGCACTTATTCAAGGCCTTATAGTAAGTGAACAGTGTTGCGTGAGTATGTGTGTGTTGTATAACTAAAAGTAGTCCCATTGTCAACAGTTCTACTAGGTAAGTTTGAAGTGTTCAGAAACTTCATTAGGATATGTCTGTAGCTTTATCAGGTGAAATGGCCATTTAATCATAGTGTGGCAGACTAGCTAGTATGACAACTGACGCAGTGAAACAGCAGATATGCCAGCTAGTTCGTGGCAACAGGTGAGTCACTATTGATGAAATGGCCAGAGAGTCCACAGCACTGCGCAAAATTGTCCATGTAGGAAAGTGTATCAGATGGGTCCCAAGGCAACTGACAAGTTAATAGAGGTGGTGCAAATTGGTTAAAGGTCACACCAAAAGATTTTTTTTCAAGAGGGCATCCACAAGCAGTGGGCAGTGTGTTGCAAGGCACGGGGACTATTTATAAAAACAGGACTAAAAAAATGTATGGTCTCAAGCTTATAAAAATGTTATTAATAAAGTTACTGTTACTTAATGACTTTCCCTCGAATATATGTATACTTGGATCCTGGTATTCAATCAGGCAAGGCTGCCTAATGCCAGTATCCAAAAACTGCTTGAATCCATGTTTGTCATTTGCCCTGGAGTACCATAATGTTTCAAATGTGTGTTGCACATCATCTCTCCATCACGTTGGTGGACCATTGTAATTGTATGGCTACCAGAAAGACACCCTCCTTGTCCATCTATTATCAGCCATGTGAACCACATGGCTGGCCCATCTGTCCTTTCACATTGACGCAGAGTTGACAATATCTCAAAACTGTTTGATTTCGGATGTGGTCTCTTAGGGAGATATTTAGGACTCTTTGCTCTATCGGTAATACAAAACTTTTTTTGCGTAGACTCTAAGCCATACGCTCATATAACGTTGCTGGAATAACCATACTACTGAAGGTGCGGACCTTGACATTCGTCATCTGCTGGAGTATCGGTTTAATGCAGTTGACACTTGGCCAACCCGCCATTTTCCTGCATGTTGTGGTTGTTGTTCATTTCTTAGCCTAGGTAGACATGCGCATTGACATTTTCGATAGGTTCATTTGTCTGATCCCATTTCCCCCATAGGGCAGAAATTTATTTATATTCAGGCCAACTGCCGTGCCTACTTAATTCAGCTCATATAGGCTTTTCTGGGGTTTGGGAGATAGAGAGAAGATTGTGTACATGATTTTGGCGATTTGTCATTTCTTTGTCTATGTCCCTGTTCTGTCTAGAGTCGCTTGCATTTGGTGTGTAGACTGTTCATATATCCATAGAGCCAAGTCATCTGCATAAAGTGCACTGTGTACTCTTGTATGGATTTCTGTGATTATATCATTGATATATATGAGGAACAGCATGGGGGAGAGTATTCCACCTTGCTGGGATCAAGATGCTGAGCTGTGCATGAACTGCAACGGTCAGTGACCCAAAGCTGACTGCTAACGTTAGGGCCAGCGAACCAGAGCAGCCAAGACCCTTCTACAATGATCCTGGATAACAGACTACAACGGAGCAGACTGACTAAGGAGAAGCATTCGAAGAGGGGAGGCTAACCCGTACATAGATGTCGGACGTGTTGGACCAAAAGGTGCAAATACTGCAGTCAAGCTGTAAACTACGGCACAATGCATTATGTCCTCTGAACAACATCCTGCAACTTGCAAAGTCATTTTCAGGGTTTGGTAGCAGGAGTTTGAGAATGAACAAAGAAGATGATGAAGAATCTTTTTGCTTAGGTGTCGTTGGGGTTGTACTCTTGCTGTCATGTTATCTAAGTAATCACTGATCCCCTTGTACATGTTGTTGGTTACACCCATTTGCAGTAGTTTGAGTTTTAACCTGCTCTTCCATATTCTATCACCAGTTTTTTCTAGATCTATCAAGACTGCCATTATTTTTTTTCTTGATATGCATGTTCTATCTATTGCAAAATATATGCCACTTGATCTTCAGTCGATCTAATTCTATTAAAAAAATCTGCTTGCTCAGGGATAAGTGCTTTTTAGTGAATAGTACTTTTCCTTCATTTTCAATCGCAGTTGTTGGCTTGTAGCTGTTTTCAACACTTAACGCCTTTGCTACCTTCCAGAGCGTCTTGCTTTCTCTATCAAATTGAACATTTCTGCATAATAATGCCAGCTTTTCCTGAGAGATTGGTTGATTTTCCGATATCTTGCTGCAGTTGCCGTGAATGCGATTTTACTTTCTTGATTTTGGTTAATTTCTACTTTTTCTCTTGCCTCTGTTGAAGTTCCATCTGTATCACTTCTGGTGACTAATATGCTTTGTAGTTTCTGGAATCTATATAAAGTGGTTTGTTTGTCACTACTGATTTTGATTATCTGGCAAAGATGGCGCCGTAACTGGCTGCGAGTCTACATTCCTCTACTGTTTTGGATCATTATGGATGCCGCCAGACCATGGATTTACCTGGAATTCACACTAGTCGACGACTTACACTTGTGTTTACGGATACGTGGAGTTGTTTTCCGTCTGGACTTGTTATTTCGTTCTTTTTTTGTGATTTCTTCCATCCGTTTATCCTGGCCTGGACGCCGGCTGAATGGCGCTACGCTTAAACTAGTTATACCTGTGTCGTATCTCACGGATTAGTTCTGCCGGTTCACCTTCACGAATTTGGCGTGTGGGAATTTTAGATGCTACTATGATGAACTGAATACAGCTGGGGAGAGATGCCAGACTCACTCACACGCTGAGTGTTGTCCATACAACCTCTTGTGGTTATCGAAAAGGCACGACAAACTGCGTTAGATGCCTTCCCACCTTTCTATCCTGCGGGTTACATGTTTACGGAAACGGGAAAGGCTTCGGTGGTAACCCTGAGGCAAAATCTGCATCCTATGCTATCTCCAGTCGTCTCGATGAATGTCTTGCCACTGGCAAAAGGTAGCTTAGGCTCTGTGAGTGAGGTTGACAAAAGGCGCAGTTTCTTCCTCACTTTAATCCAAATCACTGCGCAAGTCACCCATTTCAGCGGACACAGCAAGAGATACGACTGTCCACACGGCTGAACAAAGAGAGTTGTCTTCATCACTTGTGATGGACAAACTAAAACTGATTTTGATACCAAGAGACATGTCTAGAACTTTGTGCATTGTTCCTCAATTCGCTATCTATCTGTCAGTGTTTTGTACCATCTTCTAAAGGAAGATGGTACAATATATATATATATATATACACATACACACACACTCAGAATATTTGTGAAATTATTGTTTGATATTGTTCCATGCTTGATACGTACCATACATACCATCTTTGAATTAATTAAGATCTAATATCTGTGCAGGATGGAAAAGTTGAACCAGAAGTTTTCACAGAACGACTGCAGCACGAGCTCCAATCATCCCCACAGCCATATCTTGTCCCGTTCCTCAAGGTAATATCATGTTGATTAATTATCCATGAGATTCTAGCTCTGAGAAAATAAAAATATGACATTCTCCTTATCAGAAATTGCTTGTTGCATGTGTGAGGGTTCTTTTCTTTTATCAGAAGACTACTCGAAGAGCAGGATGATATAAGGGACGGATTAAAAATGATGTGAAATCATTTGATATCTTTCGACGAGTCCAAAAACTCGTTACAAAAATACTTGAATTGCTTAAGTTTGCCTTTATCATAATAGGTTGTATCTGTCAGGGGTGCTTGGTCATGCCACTAGAATTCTCACCGCATCCTTGCCCTTGAATTTTAAAAAGTCTAATCAGATATATTTTATGACGACTTGCCCTTGTCGTTGAAATTTCTCAAATAATGTGTAAATAAATATGATAATTTTTAGTAGCAAATAATCACATTCCTTGCTTGCAAGAAAGCCCCATACAATGTAGAGGTCCTCCCATAATATTATGTCCCCATTTTTATCATCTTGTACTTAGTACCTAGATATTTTTGTCAACCTTGAGTTTCAATTCACCGTACATCTGCCTTTGTTATACTTTTTCCTTTTTGTCTTTGATTTTGTTATGCTATAAATATAGCCTCATCTAATCACATACCTCTTTTGTCTGCTGTATACTTTTTGGTATTTATTTAATTGGCTTTTTTGGGTGCATGCTGTGTAGGGTTTTTCTGTCAGATTCTTTCACTAATGACACTGACTCTAATGTAGTTGTTAAACTTTTTGGGTTTTGCATGCAACTTTCAATCTTTAAATTACTTTAAATTAGATCACATAATTTTTATGTCCATAACTTGGATGTAGCATTTTTAACTCCTAGCGCTGCATTTTGATTCTTCATAATGTTGTATGTATTTTAGATGTTATTTCATTAAACTTAATGTCCTTATTTGAAAGCTGTGTTAGTTTCTTTATTTTTTTATTGCCCGTTTTTTTCCCCCCTTTTAGAGTTGTGCTCTGACTCCTCTTCTGGTAATTTTTCTCACTAAATTTTGTTGTTGTAACTGCCATCAGTCCGATTTATTTACAATGAAACAAACACCTTATTTGAAACATACCCTTTTGATGGTTTCGAGCCAGCAGATACAGACTTAAATGTGGGTTTCCAATAGTTTGTCCAAGTTTACAAATGATTGCATTCCATTATCAATCAATTTTAGATTCTATAATCAATCAACTTTAGATTCTATACAATCAAAAATGGTTGGGATATAGAAGGAAAGGTTTTACAAAAAAGAAACTGAATGCTGCATTTGAGTCTGTGTCATAAATAGCAATATACCATGCTTTGCTTTGCATAAGAAGTAGATATATGCCATCCATTGGGGATACTTGCTCACTTTGGTGTGGAAATGCTTTACTTTGTTTAGAGTGCACTTTTTAATCTTTCTTTTTCAGTTTTTACATTTGAATGTTATTTTATTATGCAAATCTTTGCACTATAGCTATCACTATGTATTTGTGCAATCTTTACACTTGAGCTGTCACTATATATATTTGTGCAATCTTTGCACTTGAGCTGTCACTATTTGTAATCTCTATACATTTGCATACTGTTTGTATTCTGAAAGTCTTTTCACTTGTGTAATTGTCTATATTTGTGCAATCTTTGCACTTGTGGTTATAGATTTTTGTATTCTTTACATTTTCATAATTTTGTTTTTCTAAAAAAAAAGTCTCTATTTGTGTAATGTCTATATTTGTGCAATCTTTACACTTTTGCTATGACTATAGACTTGTGCAATCTTTACACTTTTGCTATGACTATAGACTTGTGCAATCTTTACACTTTTGCTATGACTATAGACTTGTGCAATCTTTGTTTGGAAACATTTGTAATGTTTGAGGTATGTAAAAAGAAACACAGCTATTTTTGCACCGTTTATTTCTATTGCTGAGGTTCACCGGAAGGATAAATAGGGCAGGAATAAAGGCTGCATGACCCTGCAGCCACCACACACTGTCCATGCTAGTCTTTTAAAAAAAATCTACTATAGAAAATCTTTATGCACCACCAATGTTTTTGAATGCAGGGGTCGTGGTCCAAACCACTCAGTCAATATTTGAAAAAAAAAATCTTTGAGAACTGTCTGTATCTGAAAAATCTATGTGATCTGTCTGTATCTGTAAAATCTTTGTGATCTGTCTGTATCTGTAAAATCTTTGTATTTACTTAATGTACATTTTTACACTCTTTATATCTGATTAATGTATTTTTGTGCAATATTTGTAGTTTAATGTATAATTGTGCAATATTTGTATTTGTTTAATGTTCACTTTTGCAATATTTGTGTAGCCACTACATATGGTGACAGTATTTACACATCTGTACTCACTGTTTATTTAGGCAATATTTTACATTCATGTAATATCTATTGGGCAGTCTCTCCATTTAGGTAATATTTCCATCCATAAAATGTGTGTTTTGGCTGAGATTCTTCTGAGGTGATATTAATAAATTAAAAACACCGGGCAACAAATTTGGACTTAAATAGCTCGTCTCTAGTGCAGTCTGTTTCCAGGGCTGACACTTGTATGCAGAATATGGTCTTGGTCAGTTATGTGTTACTAACCCTGATGTAAGCATCCAGCTATGAGTCACTGGCTGCTGTGAGTTCATCCATTGCTACATCTTCGGCCCCTTGTGGAAATATTATGGCATGGTCTATCGCAAACTGAATTGCAGTTAACAAGAAAAATAACTTGGTCTTGTGTTTATTACCTTTGCTGCTGGGATGGTGTAGTTTAGAGGGCTGAAGAATAAAGACCACTTACCAACGCAGTTGTAAAGATTTCATAGAAGACATTTATTGCTTCTTTTTCACTCAAGCATATGACCGTCACTACAGATGGCCTCAACAAAAGCGCTTTGCACCTACCATTTGAGTGATGATTTATATGTAGCAGCTTGTTTTACATGATGTGGTTGCCAGTCCTATGAACAACTTTCTTTAGTAACCTAATTTGGAAAACTTGGTCAGATGTAGTGGTTTCTGTCCTTTATTCCTTTGCCATCACGGTTTTCTTATATCCACAGGTGGAAATAGATTATATGAGTCATGTTCAAATGAAACCGGAATTAACTGCACCAAGTGAACATACATACGGTGCGGGTGATGACGTAAATTTTGGTGTAAACAGCACATACCGACCGTCACATTTGGAAAATTTCATTAGCCTCCCACTCCCATAGTCTCCTCAGCAGACCGTTGAAAACATGGCGGGTGTGATGCGGAATTCGTCCAGAGTTGATCAGCGAGCGATGATTCGGCTTCTAACAGCTGAAGGATGTCGACCAGTTGACATTCATCGCAGAATACAGGCAGTGTATGGTGACAAACGTGTGTTGAACACAACAATAAAGAACTGGACAATGATGTTTTAAAAGGACGTAAGTTAACGCAACAATATGTGCCTGACTTGAAGATCTTCAGAGACCAGTCCATGTGCATATTGTTGTGTCAGAAGATGCCATTGCCAAAATTGATACAGCAATTCGGGTGGACCGTCGCCGGAGCTTACGTTCGTTAGCAGAGGAATTTGCTGTGTCGCTAGGGACAGTTCAAATAGTGGTTAGCAAGAAACTGAAGTATCGGTACCCATTGTGAACACCTTCAGATACTTCAGTCCTCTGCTAGCAAACGGTCCACCTGAATTGCTGCATAGATTTCGGCCATGGCATCGTCTGGCGCAACAATATGCGCCTGACCTGGTCTCGGAAGATCACCCGTTAACTCGCGTCCTTCTTTAAACATCATTGTCCAGTTCTACACTTTTGTCACCATACACATCCTTCAGCTGTTAGAAAGCGTATCACACCCGCTGAGGAAACTATGAGTCGGAGGATAATGAAATATTGCAAACTTGACGGTTGGTATGGGCTGTCTACACCTGAAGTGATATCATCATGCGCATCGTACATATGTTAACATTGGTGCAATTAGGGCCAGTTTCATTTGAACACGTCTCGTACTTAATTTTAATATTATGGAAATGTGTACTTTGTTACTTCTGAATATCAACTTGATATAGCTGTCTCCGATGACAGTTGAAATAAACATTTAATTTTTCAGGTCCCTGTTACACTCACTTTTGTTGTGTTTTCTGGGCACTTTGTTGTTGCATTCCAAATGTTTTTTTTAAAAAGAAAATATGTTGGTTTTTGTTTTAATACATGGTGTGATCACATTTATCTTTGAACATTAATGTCTTTAAATTATTTATTTTAGTAAATTTTGTGTGCAGTTAAAGTATTTATACATAAAATAGTTTTCAGCTTTGTAAAGAGAAACAGAAGTGAATTTTTAATGAATACTCGTGGAAATAGAAATTAATTGTTATGCAAATATTTCTGACAAAGCCTCAACAAAGTCTTCTAAAATTGCTGTTTTTTCAAAGCTCAATGAACATTTGTTTAGCTTGGGCATGCACAAACACTTTTATTTCAAGCAGTAGTTTTTCCACCTCATGGTTCAGGCCCTTACTAATAAATTTATGTAATAGCCTCGTAGAAAATACGTGAAAGAAAAATATATATATACACACACACACAAGTGAGCTTCAGATGAAAACCTCAAATGTGGGATAGAAATGAGAAAAACCACGTATTTGTGTTGTAACTTGTCATTATGATTGCTAAGGATATCAACAGTGTCCTGTGTGGACTATCACATTGCAGACGAACAACATAACATTATGATTGCAGTTAAAAGATTGTTGCCCCACTACTGGCGTGCACAAAAGAGGAGCAGCGTTCTGTTATCCAATTTTTGAGCAACGAAGTGGTGAAACCTATAGAAATTGATAGGCGAATGAAGGTTCAGTACAGGATAAATGCCTTTCACTCCACCAAGTGAATGAGTGAAGTAGGAAGTTCCAAAGCGGCTTGAGTTCTGGGACAGACTGTTCGCAACCGGGTCAGGCACACTGAGAAGTGACCCTAGAGTCGATTGCGGCTGTTGACTGACTCCTAAAGGAAAATCTATGAATGACACTTGCTGGAGCGAAAGGCATACATCTCCATACTGGACCTTAATTCGCTATGAATTTCTATAGGTTTCAGCCCTTCGCTGCTCACAAAACGGGTAACAAATGCTCCTCTTAAGTGCATATCAATAGTGGAGCCGCCATATTTAAACTGCAATTATGACACCATTTTGTTTGTCTGCATAGTGATAGTAGGACACTCTTGTATAAATATGATTGTGGACATCCTTAGCAACCATATTATCAAGTTACAATACAAAGACGTGGTTTTTCTCCATGTCTATCTATCTCACTTTTAAGGTTTTCATTTGAAGCCCCCCTCTTTGTGTGTGTGTAAGTATATATATATAAGCAATGTTTTGCAAAGGACATGTTACTTACTTTTACACACACACACACAAATATATTACTATTCGTTGATTGTTTAAGAGTTCCACAAATAATAGTAACTGTCATTTTAATTTTGAGCAAAAGTATGAAAGTGTTAACAGAATCGTATGTGTTAGGTGCAGGCCAGACCACATAAAACTTTGGCACTGACCCAATGTTGCCTATATGTGGTTTAACTGCTTGTAAATAGTGTAGATTTCGGTAATCATTTTGCTGTACGGGTATCATATTAAAATCGTATGCCCATCTGTTTTGCAGAAAAGCCTCCCACTTCTAAGACAGTCCATGATTAAGGGTCACATGACAATAGAAGGAGTTAAACCACCGCCTGTTGAGCTCACAGGTCAAGTTCAAACCGTTGCTCAGCCTTCATCTTCTCCAGCAGTTATTACTCAGCAAGTCATTACTGCCACAGGTGCTCTTACACAACGACCAATCATGGCGCCAAGACCCATTGGAGCAACAATTCAGCAGTTGCAGGTAAATATATTTTATGACTCATCAATCAATCAATGCCCATCACACCTTTCGAGGGATGTGCCATTGACAACCCTCCTCCAGCAAGTTCAGTCTTCAGCTGCCCTTTCTGCCTCTCTCTAGTTTAATGAGCCGCGTAGGGCAGTGGTTAGTGCGCTGGCTTCATATCTGAGTGGTCCTGGGTTCATTCCCCAGTTGAGGCGGTAATTTTTTTGTCAGACCGCAATGGTTTCTGGGTCGACCCAGCCTTAAATGGATACCAGTTCAGACCGGGAAGTAAAAGCGGCGAGGGAGAGGAGATGGTTACCGCCCTCATATAGCCGAGCTTTTGAAATGTGAGATCGCTAACACCTCACACCCCTACGGCAGTAATGCTATGGGTTACTTTACTTTACTTTTTACTAGTTGAGGTCAGGGACAGAAGTTCATTTTCACTCTCTTCTCCGGGAGGCTCTTGGTCTACCTCACTTCCTCTTTCCCTGTGTATTGCATGTCTGGTCACGTTTGATGGTGTTTTCTGTAGCGTATGCCCTATCCAACCCTATTTCCCATGCTTGGTTTGTTGCTCCACTGGATATTGTAAGCTCATTTCCCACAGGTCTTCGTTCCTCACAATGTCATGCTAGCCTGTACCCATAGACATTTAGTGGAACGTGTAACATAGTCCACAGTGAGCTGGCTTACTAGACTCGAATTATAGCACACCAGAGTTGGGGTTCATGGATAGATATACAAAAATCTGGGTCGTGGTTCGTGCCTCCAGTCGACCAGCTGTAAATAAGTACCTGATATACGAGTTGGGGGCAAGTAAAAACAGCAAGGAAGGGAGCTGATCTTCCTCGCATAGGCAGCATCTTAGTACACACAGAGTTATCTGCATCTCAGCAGCAATTGTTGCCACGGGACTGACCATTACCTTTTTACCTTTGACAGATGTGTTCGACCGAAAGGTGCGAATATCGCAGTCAAACTGTAAACTAGCGACAACGCATTCCGTTCTCCGAACTACATCCTACTACTTGCAAAGTTCTATTTAGGACTTGGTAGCGGGAGATTGAGGACAAACGCAGAAGAAGAATACCATAGACATTTATTGGCGTACGACTGGAGTTTTCTCCGTCTTGCCTCTGTCCTTCTCAAAATGTTTGCTCCGTACGTGAGTACCGAATTGGCTTTGGAATGAAACAATCTTAATTTGGTGAGTTTCTGTAATTGCTGCATTAATTCCCATTGTTTGGATACCCCAGGGGATTTATATGGCTGAGGGATAAAGGCTGCTTACTCCTGCAGTTGCCACACACAGTGCAGGTTGGTTTTTGTGTCTGCGTTAGAAAATAAACTCGACTTTCCGAGGTTTTAAACCTGCACCTGACAGTGAATGAGCAGTGACCCATATTTAACCAAGAACCCATTCTGTCTCTAAGAGGCAGGCCTGAAAACAGACCTCGACCATGCCATGACAACTGTATACACACCCATTCAAAACCACAGATAACTAACTATCTGTGAGTACCCAGTGCTCATCAATGGTGAGAAAATGCTCCTTTCTCTGGTCCTGGGTAAATGATATACTTTGTCTGGAACTAAATACTTTACCATACCAGATTAGCCGGGGAGGAAGACTAACGTCTGATCAGGCAAAACATACCAGATTAGCCGATGCGAAAGACTGACGTCTGGACAGGCACAACATACCAGATTAGCCGGGGAGAAAGACTAGCGTCTGGTCAGGCGCAACATACTAGATTATCCGGGGAGGAAGACTGTCTGGTCAGACAAAATATACTGGTCACATATGTTAGACAGGGTTAGGCAAAACATACTGGCCAAGACCCGCACCTCGGCTTCCTAGTAGCCTTTTAAACGGGCTGTTCTCATGGCAGCCTGGCTAACGAAGTGAGATATCGATGTGATCCCCATAGTAGTGAGTGACACACAGATGAAGCTAAGCATAGCACAACCACCTGTAGGACCCTGTCCACCTTCATCAGGAAAGCTACTGCAACCCGCTACTCAATGTCCTTTTCAGGGCGCACAATGGGGGTAACCTACTCATTGTGGACATTGAGTAAACAACATACCAGATTTAAAAACTTCAGCTATAAACATAATTATTGTATCTACATAAACAACTAAATAGATCTACCTCAGAAAAATCTGTTGCAGAAACTTACCACCCCCATTCTCAATAATGCACGAATCTTCAAATACGCGAGGGATCAAGATGCGGAGCAGCGCATGAGCTGCAGTGGTCAGCGACCCATAGCTGACTGCTTTCGTCAGGGCCAGCGAACCAGAGCTGCCAAGACCCTTCTACACCTCCACGCTGTGATTCTGGATAACAGGCTGCAACAGGGCAGACTGGCTAAGGAGAAGGGATTGAAGAGGGAATGCTAACCCGGTACTAAAAAAATGCTTGCTGAAGTTGGATGTGTTGGACCGAAAGGTGCAAATATCGCAGTCAAGCTGTAAACTACGACACAACACATTCCGTTCTCTGGACTACGTTCTGCTACGTAAGCGCTTGGAAGCGGGAGATTGAGAATGAACGAAGCCAAGCCAAATACACGCGAAAAGCAGAAGGGATTCTTTCCAAAAATCTAAAACAAATTTTAAAATGGCCATTGATTGTATCTAACTGTACATTACGGAAATCAGAACTCTCTATAATCAAAAGAGGAGTATGTTCAGTCGTTTCTATGGCATTAACCAAGTAGTTTATATACGATAAAGCGATGACACTGAAGCTGGCACAGAATTTCAACCTTGGTACGGGGACTACACATCGCAATTTCACAACGCTAGTATAGTAAAGGTTAATAACCACATGCAGATACCATTACATCACATTGGGTCGAGACATGAGAGTCAAAGTGCTTCTGGATACATAACATAATAATGTTAGGCGTCAAAAGCCCGTTACGTCGAATGGCCAGTACCATGTCCTACTGCCACGGCTATGTTCATGCGTAGCATGTCGACCAAAATCCCTACAGACTCCCCTGATAGAGCCGAGTACTCTACTGCCTTGGAATGGGGGCAACAAGGAATATGTGTTAGACCAATATTTGTGTCAGGCTTTCTGTGTCTGCCTGCCTGTTTTTTCGTGTTCCACCACCGAGACCTCTGGATTGTGTCCACCTCAGCGTGACCCTTGCTATGCTGAGAATAAGAGGTTGGGAGAGGTATCTTGTAACCACTGGTAAAAGGGGGTGGGAGGAAGGTGGCTTCAGTCCGAGCAGGGATAACCTGGAGTGAATTCTTGGTGCAATCAAGCTGAATGTCGAATGCCATCTTAGACGGGTTTCCCATGATTTAAGCTGGGCATGAAATACAGCATAACAAACAGGATAACTGATCGAAAGCACACCAATTCCACAGAAAAAATCTTTTACAACCACCTGGTAAAGGAGTTGCGAATTATAATCCGAACAGTAATATGCAACCATGAGAAAACGACACAACCCCGGAGCCAGTTGAGAGCGCAGCCATTCAGGCGCGGTCATCTTACTTTTAAATAACAACAATACTTTGTATATGGTCTAGAATGGTTTTGCCATTTTTATGTTTCACAAGTAAGAATATTTGATCTTTGAATTACATTTTATTTTAATCTGAACTTATTAAAAGCAGGTCCGTCCATCTCCTGGTCCAGCTAGTAGTAAAGTTGCAGCCATCAGGCAGTCAGTGCCTCAAGTAGCCATTGCGCCAGGTGGAAACAAGTTCTTAGTCCAAGCCTTTCCTCAACCTCGTCCCCAACAAATTCAGAACCAAGTTCGGCCTAAAGTGGCTGCTCGTCCAACTCCTGCATTGGCCCGAATCATTAAACCATCCACATCCGCAGCACTCATTAAGCCAGAGCCCTCAAGTCCTGCAGCAGGTTACAGGGAGAAGAGGAAGTTTGAATCATTAAAGTAAGTGTTAGAGGCTGTAACTAAGACTGTACTTAACCTTTCATTAAAGTAAGTGTTAGAGGCTGTAACTAAGACTGTGCTTAACCTTTCATTAAAGTAAGTGTTAGAGGCTGTAACTAAGACTGTACTTAACTTAACTTCATTATACTGTTATGCTGTAAGCGACGACACAACACATTCCATCTCCAGACATCCTGCTACTTGCACTTGCAAAGCCCTTTTTGGGCTTGGTAACGGGAGATTGAGAACGAACGAAGAAGAAAACTTTTTCCGTAACTGTTTATTTACCTTATGAAACTGCGGGTCCTTCTCAGACTCTCATCACAATACAGTGAAAGTTTCAAATGGGTTGGAGAATGTCATACTACCACTCCTCTCCTCTCTTGGGGCCACTTCTTCTGTTGTTTATTTGTTTTTCCTTCGTGTACACGCGCCCGTGTGTTCACATTTGATCTACTGAAAAAATTTCTTCTGAGTCTGCACATTTATTTTTGGGGCCATCTGAAACTTTTTCTTTTATTTCATGTCATGCTAGGTTATCTGTGACCAGGCATGTCATAGGATTTTTCATAATATGACCACCTCTCCCAGTTGACCCAGCTGTAAATGGATACTTGACTAAGTCGTAGGAAATTTGGGAACTGGAGTTCGTACTCTGTCGTTGACACTTTTTGCGCTGAAGTCGATTCTATTCCCCATTTTTTCCTTAGAATTTATGTGCCACTTGCTTTACTGACCGGCTTCGCACAGGATTTAAATGTTCTCCAACGGTGTGAACAATAATTGAGACATTCAGCTCAAAAATGGATACCTCATAATGTACGATGAGGAAGCACGATACAGCACTTTTAATCCAGTTTTTACTTGATACAGCATTATTGTCAGGCCTTGCCTATTCTGACGTCTCAGATTCTAAAATAGATTGACGCAACAAGAATAAAATAGTGCGTTGACCAGGAAATTCCAGACAGAATGAGATGTGCAATTTTCACATCGCTATAGCTTACCATTGGAGGGTTTAAATGTGAAATAACATGGGAAGGAAACAATACAGAGAGTTGTAAATAGTTGCATTGACATAGAAATTCCAGACAAAATGTTTCTTGTCCCTAGATCTTACCATTGCTGCATTTTTAGCAGGATAGACAAACAGGCACATGTATTTTGTGTCTAATAGTGTAGATGATAGAATTTGTGCCTAATGTGACACAAGAGACTGCGTGACAAATCAGTCCCCTGTTTTAGACCGCAGGGAACAGTGACTTCTGAAATACACTTTAAATAAAATTAAACATTTGTTTAAAATCTTAATTTGATTTTTCTGTCATCAGGGATGGAGATGACGACATCAATGATGTCGCAACAATGGGAGGGGTTAATTTATCAGAGGAATCCAAAAACATCCTTGCCACCACCAATGCTGAATTCATCGGAGCCCAGTCTCGGTCATGCAAAGATGAGATCTTTCTTGCAGCTGCACCATTGCACAGAAAAATTATTTCTGTTGGTAAGGTGTAATTTTTTTGTTGTTGTTGCGTTCGCCTTATTTCTCTAATCCCCAAGGTGGTGTGCGTTGCACTGCGTTTTTATTTTGCGCCCGTTGGCCCAGTGCATCCGACTTCAGCATGCATTTTATGTAAGGGTCTGCTTCCTCCTGCATTTTCTAAGGGTTTGCTTCCCCGGGGTAACGGCAGGTGCTGTGTTGGGGATCGAACCCAGCACCTTCTGGTTGTGAGCCGTGTCACTTAACCACTAGGCCACGCCGTCCCCTAGGTGTAATTTAAAATCTACATTTGCCCATAGATAGGAGTTACTATCTCATTAACATCATCATGTGCAGTAATAACCACATCAAAATTTACGCAATTTCCCCTGCAGTCACATTATGTTTTACTATGGTTATAGAATTTGAGAGCCTGTAACCTTTTTCTTTTTCTGTCTATATGTAGGATTTGAATGTGTGGAGATGCATAAATGAACAAAGAACTTGTTGATGTAAATGTTTTTGTTGTGTGTATGTCATCAACCTCCATTGCCGATATGGCACTTATTGATGATGAAACCTTTTTTCATAGTCGTATTTTAAGTGAAGAGAAGTAATGCATGTCTTGCATCTCCCCTTTTTCGTGGTAGATCAGTTTATGAGATGTGTAAATATTTATATCTTTATTTGTATCTTCCTTCCAAAACAGCCAAAAAATATGGTATTGAGGATGTCGGTCCTATGGTTGTTAACCTTATATCCCATGCAACTCAGGAAAGATTACGGGATATGGCATCTAAATTATCCACCATTGCTGAGCATAGAGTAGAAATTTATAAGGTATGTATTTTTACTTTAGTGGTCTCTCCTTTTTGAAATGGAATGTAATTTAATTTTAGTGCTGTGAATTGAGAGGACGGAGCAGGGGTGAGTTACCAGCGACATATAGGAACCATCAAGTGTCCATACCCTTTACTATTTGAAGGAAGAGATTGAACAACTATTGAGTCTGCCTGGTGTGCAGTGATGTAATTTCTACTTAACATAGTTAAAAGGCAGATATTTAAAATGGAGGATATTTATGCCTTGGCATTAAATTGCTTTATAAAAAAGCAGCATTTATTAGCTCAAGAGTTAATTTGAAAGTGCATTATACACCTTTCCGTGGAGGATTGTATTTGCAAGACCATTTGACCTCGATATGTGACCGTGCCAAGCGAGTTTCCTTCTTTTGACAGTTGCCAAGAGGTCTTCAAAAGGCTCTATTGCTGTTGTAATTCTATCTCGTATTTCCTCATTTGTAACTAGATCTTTGTACGTGATGTTTAAAAGTCTTCGGAAACATCTCATCTCCAAGTCATATGTCCTTACCTGTAGGTCAGCTGTAACTGTCCATGTCTCACAAGCATAGAGTAATATTGACAGGACCAATGTACGCATTAATCTGATTCTCGTGCACTGATCCTTGACAGCAACAAATTTCTGTCTACCCATCTGTACATGGATACCTGACTGTTAGGGACATGAAGCGAGAAAGGGAACTGGTCACCCCACCTCACAAAAAAATAAGAAATCTAGCCATGAAGTCAGTACCTTTTATACATTTTAGTGTGTGACATGGACCTAACATTTGAATCACTTTTTTTGTATAATCAGTTGGACAACAGATATGAAGTTGAATCAGAGGCCAAGATCAAGCTAAAGTTCTTGGAAGAGCTCGACAAGCTAGAGAAGAAACGTCATGAAGAGCAGGAGCGAGAGAAGTTACTTAGGGCCATAAAGGTATGTTCAAAGTCAATTCATCCTTTATTGGTTTCTTTTTCGTGTGCATTTAGATGTCAACTTTTTACACATTTTACTATGGTTGTTGCCTTTAACCTTTAGCACGCCCTTGTAACACCCTAGCGGACTAACTCGGCCTAGAAATATGGTGTGTGGAAAAAATGTTTCTTTTTTTTTTTTAACTGAGCCACTCCCGACAGCCATTTTTTACTGCTGAATACGTCATCCTTATATACACAATATTTTGCCGGTTAAAGTATCGTATGTTAGATAACAAATGGCTTTTGAACGTTTAAATTTTGTATACTCCGTTTGGAGCAAGCCGACTTTTTGCGAACGGGGAAGTAGGTTGTTGGAAAATATCTTTATCGAGTAGATCTGTTTATTTTTTTTTTAATTTTTTTAATTTTGCGTTTGCCTTATTTCTCTAATCCCCAAGGCGATGTGCGTTGCACTGTGGTTATTATTTTGCGCCTATCGGCCCAATGCATCCGACTTCAGCATGCATTTTATGTTAGGTCTGCTTCCTCCTGCATTTTCTAAGGGTTTGCTTCCCCGGGGTAACGGCCGGTGCTGTGATGGGGATCGAACCCAGCACCTTCGGATTGTGAGCCGTGCCACGTATCCACTAGGCCACGCCGTCCCCTGATTTTGTTTATTTAAATGAAAGAACTACGTTTGAATTGGAAACTAACAGTTGTGTCGATATTGTAAACACAGTATCGATACATTGTTGTGGTTTTCTATCGGAGCGACTAGGCCTAGCGGTCGAGTCCAAAATTTTTCATAAATTTTCAACTACATCTTTTTGTATCTCAGAAACTAACAAACACACAACAAAAACAATAACACCCACATGTTCGTTGTTCAATTGTGTCTCTACACACAAGAAAATCATATTTATTGACAAACGAACAGAAAAGTTACCAATTTTGAAAATCGACTACCATAGCGAGAAATTCAGAAATGAATTAGGTCAAATTTTCGCAATTAAAAAAAGGCGGTGTGCTAAAGGTTAAATGTCAGTTGTCTTTTTATTTGTTGGTCAATAGTTAGGATTTTGTTGTGTATAGAGATATACATTAATAAAGAACTCATTGATGTTATCGTTTTTGTTGTGTGTGTTTTAGTTTCTGAGATACAAGAGGATGGAGGTGATAGTGTTGAAGAACACTATTTCAGTGTCACTTGCTTGAAGAAGAAAAAAATCTACAAAAAATGAATTATCAATGTTTACAAGAAGGCCATATCTGTTAGTTTTCACAATAAACGTAATTATTGTATCTACATAAACAAACTAAATAGATCTACCTCAGAAAAATCTGTTGTAAAAACTAAAATTGCCATTCCATGTAATGGGTGAATCTTCAAATCCAAGTGAAAAAGAGATGAAATAATTTTCAAATGTCTGAAACAAATTTCAAAATCACCATTGAGTTCGACCGGACAAGACGGAAGTCAAACTCTCTTCAATCAAATGTGCAATATGTTCAGCCAATTTCTATGGTAGGCCGGTTTAGCTATCTATAATTACAACACTTTGAAAAAAAACGTCACCAGTGAAACGTAGGCAAAAAGTGACAGACAATATCCTCTGGCAAATCTTTTACCATTGGCAACGTAAAAGTACGATTTAAACATCATAAAGCACATAATTAAACTATCTATCTACCGAAGACAGATGTGTCGGACCGAAAGGTGCAAACATCGCAGTCCATACTGTAAACTAGCAACACAACGCAATCCGTTCTCCAGACTTCATCTTGCTACTTGCAAAGCCCTGTTCAGGACTTGGTAGCGGGAGATTGAGAACGAACGCAGAAGAAGAAGAAAAAACTATCTATGACAGCAAGATTATATATTAGTATGAAATGTTAAATGTCATTGATGCAGAGAAGGGAAATTAGAGAGGTAAAAATTATTGTGTGTATTTTGCTGTTGGTTTGGCTTGGCTTCGTTCATTCTCAATCTCCTGCTACTAAACACTGAAAGGGCTTAAGTAGCAGAATGTAGTCCAGAGAATGGGATGCGTTGTGTCGCAGTTTACAGCTTGACTGCGATATTTACACCTTTCGGTCCAACACATTCGACTTCAGCAAGCATTTTTTGAGTACCGGGTTAGCATTCCCTCTTTGATCCCTTCTCCTTAGCCAGTCTGCCCTGCTGCAGCCTGTTATCCAGGATCACCGCGTGGAGGTGTAGAAGGGTCTTTGCAGCTATGGTTCGCTGGCCCTGACACTAGCAGTCAGCTATGGGTCGCTGACCACTGTAGCTCATGCGCTGCTCAGCATCTTGATCCCGTATTTTGCTGTTAATCTGTCATTTCAATTACCATATACCTTTCTTCTGTGTCCCAGTAAAAGCCTGAATCTTGCATGTGTTGAATATCCACGAATAATCCAGAAGCATGATTGGTCTGATTAAATAATAAATCATTTCTTGGGTATTGGAATCCGGTTGGAAACTGCAAAAAGTTTCAAAGATCAACACGTTGGTAAATACAGGACTCTTAGAAATAACTATCTATTAAACGGAGGTTGCACATGTGGATCGTCGGCAATGTTACAGGTGACATAAAAACTGGAAATTCTGCAAAATTAAATGACAACGCAATGCATGTGTTGTTGTTTGCGAATGCCCACAATGAGTATGTTACTCTTTCGTGCGCCCTCAAAAGGGCGTTAAGTGACGGGTTGTCGTTGCTTTCCTCACATCCTGAGCGTGCCGATGAAGGTGGACTGGGGTTCTCCAGGCGGTCGTGCTATGCTATACCCTGGCTAACACCGTCTAATCAATGTGTTTTGCCTGACTAGACATTAGCCTCGTCGCTCCAATGCATGTGTTAGAAGTCTACATCGACAAATCAAATATGAAAATTGTGCTGGTGGATGAGGCTGTAAAGGGTTAGAGTGTTGTAAGTTATAATGTAAACAGCGGTCATTCTAAAGTTATTAGCACTTATAGATGTTGTAGAGGAGCGGTTCTAACAGTCGAGTGGTTAGTGACTTGGCTCACGGCCCAAACGTGCATAAGTTTGAATATTGCAATGGTAGTAATTACCCAAATGGGAAGTAAACTTATTTTTTTAAAAAGGGCTGTATCGTACAAAACACTGTACAACGCACTCCGTCTCATGAAAATAGAATCAATAAATACAATTTTGGTCTTCATTTTTCCTTGCCTTACAGCACATTTATGAATAGTTCTTCGTGTCTGAGTGGTCCATTGGGGTCTTTGTGTGTGACAAAGACAAGAATAACATCACTGCCCCACAGAGAGCATGCCATAAGAGGTGACTAACTGTGTGACATGGCATAACACTGGCCATGGTTAGGTAGTTCGTTAAGAGCAGCATAGATGGTGCCTAGCAGGCTGCCGGCCTACTTTGCTCTGGTGTTTGTGTCTATGAAGATGGACTCACACATTGATTAGCCAGACTTGTCCCAACGCAGTTGAGTAATAAGCTGCCCAAGCAGGGGGTGTGGGTCTATCTCTGTTTTAATTTTGGTTTAATTCCTGTATGTTTCAAGCTTGGAATGACATGAATTTTTAAAAAGTTAACAAGCATTTTCACAATGAAATTGTAAGTAAAGATAAGGTGACTGCCCGAGTCGCTAAGGATGAACCACAGAGCACCTTCGACTGCTTTATGATGTAACGGGTTAAGCTAATTAAAAACTGACATCATTTTAAAACTTGCTTTTCTATTATCAGAGCCGTTCAAAGAATGAGGACCCCGAGCAGCTAAAACTGAAGCAGAAGGCAAAAGAGGTAAACATTATAATAAATTAGCATATTGCTTATCATATGAAATTGATATACATATGCTAATGGTGTTCGGTGCTATGCGGTGGGAAATCAGGTTAGGACTTCTTTGTTAGAGGGCGATGTCAGGTTGTTGCTTTCTTTAGGTATTACCAATGACCTGTTGGATGACGAAACTGCAATAGATGAATCAATAATACACAGACTGCAGAACATTGAAATCAAACAGGGCCGAAGTTGCAGCAGCGAATGAGCAGCCAGCGACTCATATCTGGCGGCTTGCATCGAGGTCAGGGACCAAGATCATATTCAGCCTCCAGATGGCGCCCCTAGGAGCACACTGAAACATTGCAGACTGGCTAAGAGATTAGGGATCGAAGAGGGAAGACGAACCTGGTCCTAAAAATACCCTACTGAAATTGAATGTGTTAAGCAGAAAGACACATGTATCGAAGTCTCGCTGTTAACTATAATGGAATGCCACAAATGTCCTTTTCAGGATGAGCGCGGAAGAAGAAATACAAGCTTGAGTGGGGTGGAGCACATGAAAGGAAGGAATAGGAGTAGGCGCAACGAACAAGCCTTCAGTATCCACACCCTTCACCATTTGCTGAGAGAGACTGAATACCAATGGGTGAAGTCGATTCTTCAGAACACAATGGATGCTCAGTGACTTGTTTGGTATTTTATTGCTCATAAAAGAGCAATGAGCCACCACTGCAGTTGACCCTTTACAAGAATCATACATTAATGCGGTAATGTGTTCTTGCACGGGGCAGTTTCTGCAGCACTTAGTTTTATTTATGAGGTTACTTACCAGCCCTCATTAGCTTTCTTTTATGGCATGTGTAGTAAGAAGCAGTGTTGTATAACCATTGAGCTGCAGGAGTTATCCGTAATCATAACCTTAGCAATTTTAAAAAAGAGGCTGCACTGGATTGTAGTGGATGTTGTACCTTATTAACAGATAACCTTTATGAGTTTACAATTCTTACTCGAGTGGTAACAGTGGTTGCAAAAATGTTGTTAAAGGCAACTTAAGAAGATTATGAATGGGACTAGGAACCTCATCATGTAAAAACCATTGCTATTAAAACCGCTACTGGAAGTGTGTTTATGTACATGCTTCTGTTAACCCATTACACCCTAAGAAACCCAGCATTGTATCTAAAGCTGTAAACATTATTCTGTTTACTACAGTCTACATTATTTCATATTAGAAATACTTTATTGCTGGAGTACTCTGCCGGGGTCTTTGTGTATGACAAGGACAAGAATAGCACCATTGCCTCACAGAGAGCATGTCGTAAGAGGCGACTAACTCTGTGACATAGCATAAAACCGGCCGGTTAGGTGGTTTGTTTAGAGTAGCATAGATAGCTCCTACTGGCTGCGGGTTTACTTTGCTCTAGTGTTTGGGTCTATTGAGATGGACTCGCAAATCGATTCACCACCCTCCGTAAGCGCTTGTCCCAACGCAACGGAGTATTAAGCTGCTCAAGCCTAGCCCTCTAAGCAGGAAACCCTTTTCCTGGCTACATCCAGCTCACTTCAGAGCTGGGATCTGCACAGGATCATCTGCCCCTGTAGAAGTATAGGTCAACTAAGAATACTTAATTAGATCTCTTTTGTAAAATGATTGTAACGTTGTAGGAGCGAAGGAGGTATCTCTTGGCTACGATGGATATATATTACATGTGGTCAAGAGATAAGGCACGCACCTCTCAAAGTGATGAACGGAAATGGTCGGCGATTAAATCCCGCAATTTTCAAACCACTCCTGGTCTCACGGGTAGTGGGACCAGAGTGCCTGCATCCTGAGTTGCCTCTAGCCGTCTTGACTTATGTTTTGCCACTGGTCTAAGGTAGCTCGAGTGATGTTGACAACATCGATGGGTAACTAACATTACCTATTTATAGCTTTTGGTGTAAAGGGTTAACGGGGCAGCTGTAGTAGTGGCTCTATGCTTCACAAGGAGTTAAAAGGTGAAAGACATATCGTAGAGGGCATATATATTACTGGAAAGGATACAAGGAAGAGCAACAAAACTGATAATGGGATTTCAGAATTATAGGTATGAGGAAAGACTCAGAAAAACCGGCCTACAGTGTCTAGAAAAGAAAAGAATTTGAGGTGATTTAATACAGATTAAGATGATCAAGGAAAAGGATTGATTAGACTACCAGGTTTTTTAAAATACAGCCGCCTACAAGAACAAGAGGGCACAGCTACAAGTTAATTAAAGAAAGGTTCACAGTGGTGTATGCTTAGAATGCATTGCCACAGGAAACAGTGGAGACAGGGTCAATTAATGCATTCAAGAATAAATTGGATGCACATAGGTATTTTTAGATCAAGAAAGAGAAACTGGGTATATACAGGCTCTGCAGAGTCTTCTAAACCAGAATAAAAACTTTGAAGTTTATATTTCAAGTACAATCCAGACGAAGATCCATGTATGTACGCTCTCTGTCTCTCATCCATCAGCTCCAGCAAGCAGAGGCAGAAGAACTTCGTCAAAAAGAGGCAAATCTCACAGCCTTGGCAGCTATAGGACCTAGAAAAAGGAGGAAATTGGATTTCTCCGATTCCACAAATCTGGGGGTATGTGTTTAATTTGGGTGTTTGTGCTTTCTCTTTATTGTTGTAGATCATTCTTTCTCTTTATTGTTGTAGATCATTCTTTCTCTTTATTGTTGTAGATCATTCTTTCTCTTTATTGTTGAAGATCATTCTTTCTCTTTATTGTTGTAGATCATTCTTTCTCTTTATTGTTGTAGATCATTCTTTCTCTTTATTGTTGTAGATCATTCTTTCTCTTTATTGTTGTAGATCATTCTTTCTCTTTATTGTTGTAGATCATTCTTTCTCTTTATTGTTGTAGATCATTCTTTCTCTTTATTGTTGTAGATCATTCTTTCTCTTTATTGTTGTAGATCATTCTTTCTCTTTATTGTTGTAGATCATTCTTTCTCTTTATTGTTGTAGATCATTCTTTCTCTTTATTACTCATTTTCTTCTTATTTTTCGTCGTCCTTTCTTTTTTTTCCTTCTTTTTTTTAAAAATTTATTTTCTTCTTATTATTCATCATTTATTCTCTTCTCATTTTTATTTATTTTCTTCTTATGTTTTGTCATTTATTTTTTTCTTATTGTCTTTTTAAAAATTTTCTTATTTTTTTCATCATTTATTTTCTTCTCATTGTTTACAATTTATATTTTACTCTGGTCTGGTCAGGTCATCCCGTAACCGGTGAGGTCGTTGGGGCACACATGAAGACATCCTCACAACTCCACGCCATCCCTCTCCGCCAGATGCCGCCGCCTGCGACTCCCCGGCCGGAGACCGGTCCACTCTCCCATGTTGTCCCCCCATCTCCCTCTGGGCCGGCCTCCTCGTCGTCCGCCATGCACCCCCCCGTGTAGGACCATGTCTGCGACACCACCTGATCTCGATATGTGGCCGCACCAAGTGAGCCTCCCTCCCCTGACAGCCGCCAATAGATCCTCGAAAGGCCCCACTGCTGCTGCAATTCCATCTCGCATTTCCTCATCTGCAACTCGACCCCTGTACGCGACGTTCAAAAGTCCCCGGAAACATCCCATCCCCAAGGCCCGCATCCCCCACCTAAGGCCAGCCGCGACCGCCCATGTCCCACACGCACAGAGGAACACCGACAGGACCAGCGTACGCACTAATCTGATCCTCGTGCGCAGTGCCAACCGTCCATCTTGCTAAATCATGTCAAGCCGCGCAAGCGCCGCCACTGTCTGGGCCACTCTGGCCAACACCTCACACCTTGATCCCTCACCACCGACAATCGACCCAAGATATCTAAATAGGTCAACCACCTCGAGCTCTCGACCGCCAGCCCTCATCCTGCCGCTGAAGCCCGCAGTGCCGCTGGTCACCAATTTCGTCCCGCCTCATCTAGCCCTCTGACCCACCCCTGGAGCTCCGCCCCCGAACCCGTCGACGCCATCTGCAAAACGAAGGCCGGCAATCGCCCGGCCCCCCACCCCGATAGCACCAACGCGGCCTCCAAGCGCCTCACTCACATCTCCCTCAAGGAATATATTGAAAAGAGCCGGAGAGAGTGCACACCCCTGTCCCACACCAACTGACGTGCGAAACCAGTCCCCTCGCCTCCCATTCACAAGAACCGCACCAGACGCCCTGCCACACAGGTGCCCAAGGACCGCCACAATATCTCCGTTAATATCACACATCCCCATGTTTGCCCAAAGTGCCCCACCAAACGCCCTCTCAAAATCCACAAACACACGACACAGCGCTTGCCGTCGCTCTAGACAGCTCTCGCCCAGTAGCCTTAAATTAAATATCTGTTCTGCAGCGGCCCCTCCCCGTCCAAACCCCGCCCGCTCCCCGGCAACAATGCTCTCCGCTTGGGGCCTCAATCGGTTGAGGACCAACCCAAGCATGACCCCGCTAGGGCAGCCAATGAGGCCCACTGTTCTGCAATTTTGGCACAGCTCTAGGTCTCCAGACCCATGCAACGGTACAACCATTGGATTCGTCTATAAATCCGGCCAGTTTCCCGTCGCCCACATTTCGCCACAGATGTGTGTCAGGCCCTCTACCACCACCTCCCCACCTGCCTGCAAGAACTCCGCTCGTATACTGTCCGCGCCGGCCGCCCTCCCTCCTCTCAATGTCTCCACCGCTGCAATCACCTCCTCCTTCGCCATCAGTTGGCCATCCTCTATATTTGTTGGCGCCGGGGGGACCGTTTTCCCAGGCCTGCCTCGCGGTCGCCCCTCATAGCTATATAGCTTGGAACAGCACTCTGTCCATCCCGCCAGCACGTCACTTCCCCCAACGAGACTATGCCGCCTTTATCATGAATCACAAGGATCCTGCTTTGTTCTGTTATGTCGTAATAAACTTGTTCCATTTTTTTATCATAACTCTTTTCTTGGCTAGATACATTTTTTTATTTTTCTTAGTTTCTCAAAAATACTGTGCTGAACTCAGATGTCTCAGACCAAAAGGTGCAGATATCCCAGCCTCGCTATAAACTACAACACATCACAAACGTCATTTTCAGGATGAACGCTGAGGAAGAGTTAAAAGGGAAAAAAATGTAACTACCGTCCAAGGCAGAAGAAGGTTCACCGTTTCTATGACTGATTATGCAGTGTAGAGAAACCTAAAACGAATCTGCACGGCTGACCCACATTTGTTCATTATATTTATTTGGAACCAGAAATGTAGAATTCGCAAAAGGCAGCAGAAATGAGGAACTTGAGAATACCGAAAGGCTAAGGATGATGTGACATGGATTGCACAGAATATGAGTACTTAACATGTTCTTGCTGTAAACCTGTGCTCTCCGTGGAGCTGAAAGGTTATGATTACAGTGTACTCCGGGGAGGAAGACTAACGTCTGGTCAGGCAAAATATACTGGCCAAGACCATCATCTCGGCTTCCCTGTAGCCCTGCCGGGAAATGGGAGAGTTTCATGGTAGCCTGGCTAATGAGATGAGGGATCAATATGATCCCTGTAGTAGTGAGCGACGCGCAGATGAAGCCACTCATAGTACAACTACCTGAAGGACCACGGTCCACCTTCATCAGCGAGGTATGTGAGGAAAGCTACTGCAACCCGTCACTTAACAAAAGAGTAGACTTACTCGTTGTGGGCATTGCAAAAGAGTAGACCTACTCGTTGTGGCCATTACAAAAGAGTAGACCTACTCGTTGTGGGCATTACAAAAGAGTAGACCTACTCATTGTGGGCATTACAAAAGAGTAGACCTACTCGTTGTGGCCATTACAAAAGAGTAGACCTACTCGTTGTGGCCATTACAAAAGAGTAGACCTACTCGCTGTGGCCATTACAAAAGAGTAGACCTACTCGTTGTGGGCATTACAAAAGAGTAGACCTACTCGTTGTGGCCATTACAAAAGAGTAGACCTACTCGTTGTGGGCATTACAAAAGAGTAGACCTACTCATTGTGGGCATTACAAAAGAGTAGACCTCGTTGTGGGCATTAGAAACAACAACAGTGTACCCCATTGTGTTTTGATGTATTTCCATTATTGTGTCTGAGCTTTTATTTATTTATTTAATTATTTCAGTCAAATTCAAGCAACAGTGCTTTAACCACAAGTGCCAATTCTTCCAGTGTATCGGTAAGTTTGAGCGAATGAGTGTATCATTGGATGTGGCTTGTATGATATTTGTAATTTAACAGTAATGGGGGTCTCTGGTGGAGTGATCAAGCTGTTTGCCTCTTGTTCAGACGGGCGGGTTTTCTATTCGAGCTGCGACGAATGGTTCATGGTGTCAATTTTTTCGGAGATCCCTTGGTTCATCGCTAGAGCTACGGAGTTCGTGCTTTGTACGATGCTCTCAACAGGTGGGATACCACTCTGCTGAGAGAGACTGAGCCGTATGAGGAAAGCAGTGACAATGAAGTCGAGCCCATGTTGTTAACCTCTAACAGTAATGAAAGAGCGGACCTTTTCACTCCTAAAGCACCAATTGTGATGACATAAAATATAGATTGTTAGATATGACATCGAATCTGCTGAAGACGGATGTGTCGGACCGAAAGGTGCAAATATCGCAGTCAAGCTGTAAACTAGCGACACAATGCATTCCGTTCTCCGGACTACATTCTGCTACTTGCAAAGCCCTGTTCAGGGCTTGGTAACGAGAGATTAAGAACGAACGAACGAAGAAGAAGAAGAGGACATCGAAATAGAGGAATCAGCAATCCACAGACTGCAAAGTTTCAACATCAAACGAGGTTTGAGCGGAGTGGGGCACATGAGAATGGAGCAGGAGAGTGTACAACCAGCAAGCTACATGGACCAACAGCATCCAGGCCCTGCACCATTTGCTGAGAGAGACTGAGCACTTATGGGAATGCCCAGAGTGCAGGGACGTTGATTCTGAAAAACAGGAACAGAACATTGCTGATGATGACCCTGCAGTAGATGAATTGGTGACCCACAGGCTACTGTAGTGTCACATTCAACGTGTGTGGAGCAGAGGGGGCAGTTTGATATTTAATGTGGGTTGGGCAAAGGTTGAAGTTTGACATTCATCGTGGATTGGGCAGAGCAGGACTGTGTGGAGTCACATACAAGTTATGGACCCCATCGGTATCCTTGAGCAGAACTGTAGAGCCAGTGTGTTACATAGCCTATTAGTATCCACACCCCATTGTCATTTGCTGAAAAAGACTGGCCGTGGAGTACAGTTTTGTTGTTTCTGTATGACAAAACAAAGTTATCATTTTTTTATTTCCACCACTTTCAAACGAATCTCTTTAAACAAGTTCAAGTAAATTGAAAAAAAAACGTAAAGTTAAGTGGAAATTCAGCAGAATTAACCGATGGTTGGAAATTTAGTTTTTGAAGACTCCATTGTACTAAGCTGCAGTCTGTGAGAGGTGGGGTGGCCAGTGCCCTTCCTTGCTGTTTTTACTTTCCGTAACTCATGCGTCAGGTACCCATTTACAGCTAGCTTGACTGGAGAAGCGATCCCCGATTAAAATCACGACCTGGTTTTCTTAGTCTCCAGGCTCGATTCGGAACGAGGCACAATGTTACCACAAAAAAAAGTGAATGAACATAGCTTGCTATGAACTTAACTATGAGCTTAACGCGCCCCTCTTAAATGTAAAAACATACTCGACCTAGTTTTTACTACAGAGGAAAATATGATTGAAAACGTTACCGTTGGGGAACTGTTTGGCTCAAGTGACCATCAAATCATCCGTTGGGATCTTATTGCAGGGAAAGAAGTAAACATAAACACGCGAACATATGACTACTCTAAGGCAGATGTTAAGAGGATGAAAGAGGCAGCGAACCACATAATCTGGAAAGATTTTGTCGTAGGAACAGATGTTGAACAGGAGTGGGAGAGTTTTAAAACAGTTCTAGAAATGCTAAAAGAGGAATGTGTTCCATGTAGGGAGGTAAACCCCAAGTGTAAAAAGTGGATAACTAGATTTGTAGTGAAATGTAGAAGAGCGAAAAATAAAGCATGGAAAAAATATATAGAGGCAGGTAAATCAAAAGAAACATATGTAAAATATTTGGACAAGCAGAACATATCTCAGAAAGCGAATAAAACAGCAAAAATAGACTTAAAAAAAAAACTTGCTCAGAGGATCAAGACTAACAGTAAAAGCTTCTTCTCATGTTAGAAATAAACAAAAAATGAAAGACAAAGTAGGCCCTCTCATAGACAGTACAGGGAAAATAATAAGTGAGAATAGGGAGGCGGCAAATCTGCTCAATCAGTACTTTGGCACAGTCTACACAAAAGAGGACTGCTCCAAGATCCCAGAGCCTATAGATATTTTTCAAAGAGACATGGATACAGCGGGATTAAGATCAATCTGTATTACAGAGGAAATGGTTTTTAAAAAATTGGAGGGGTTGAAAGTGAATAAATGTCCAGGTCAAGATGGTATTCACCCAAAATTGCTGTATGAAATTAGAGTAAAAAAGTAAAGTAAAGTATCCCATAGCATTACTGCCGTAGGGGTATGAGGTATTAGCGATCTCACATTTCAAAGGTTCGGCTATATGAGGGCGGTAGCCATCTCCTCTCCCTCGCCGCTTTTACTTCCCGGACTGAACCGGTATCCATTTAAGGCTGGGTCGACCCGGGAGCCATTGCGGTCTGAAAAAAACATTACCGCCTCAACTGGGGAAAGAACCCAGGACCACTCAGATGCGAAGCCAGCGCGCTAACCACTAGCAAAACCATTGGCTATATTATGTTCTCAATCACTTACAAAAGGGATTGTTCTACGGGATTGGAAAGATGCAGGAGTGATCCCCTTTTTCAGAAAAGGCAAAAAATCAGATCCAGCAAATTATAGACAGGTGAGTTTAACGAGCATAGTCTGTAAATTGTTAGAGTCAATAATCAAAGAAAACATTGTAATGCATTTAGACAAATTTAATCTAATTAGAAATAGTCAGCATGGGTTTACTAGAGGGAGATCATGCTTAACAAATCTATTAGAATTCATGGAGGAGGTTACTAAAATCATAGATAAAGGGAAGCCAGTGGACGTTATTTATCTAGACTTTGCAAAGGCCTTTGATAGAGTACCTCATCAAAGATTATTTCGAAAGTTAAAATCACATGGAATAGGTGGAGAAGTTGCCAAATGGATTGAAAATTGGTTAACGGGAAGAAGGCAGAGGGTGGGCATAAATAAGGAGTACTCTGAGTGGTGTGAAGTGAAAAGTGGTGTGCCACAGGGCTCGGTTTTGGGACCAATTTTGTTCTTGATATATATAAATGATTTGGACATTGATATGGGATCCATGATTGCAAAATTTGCTGATGACACAAAACTATGCAGTAGTGTCTCATCTAAAGCGGAAGTGGATATATTGATGTTGGATGTAGATAAAATTTGAGAATGGTCTGTAAGCTGGCAAATGGAGTTTAATGTAGATAAATGTACAGTCATCCACATGGGTAGATTCAATATGGAACATAATTACAGAATGGGAGAAAACAATATTAGAAAGATAGATAAGGAAAGGGACCTAGGGGTTATAATAGATCATACAGGAAAGGTGAGTGAGCAAGTTAAGGTAGCAGTGAAAAAGGCAAATGCAATGTTAGGTATGATAAAAAGAAATATTAATCATAGGAGCAAGGAAGTGATTGTCAAACTGTATAAAGCTTTAGTTAGACCTAGATTGGAGTATTGTGTACAGGTGTGGAGTCCTTATCATAGAGGGGATATAAACATGCTAGAAAGAATACAAAAAAGAGCGACAAAGATGATAGTGGGATTCCAGAATTACAGTTACGAGGAAAGGCTCAGAAAAACGGCCTACAGTGTCTCGAAGAGAGAAGAATTCGTGGTGACTTAATACAGGTTTATAAGATGATCAGAGGAATGGATAAATTAGACTATAACAAGTTTTTTAAAATACAGCCACCTACAATAACACGAGGGCATAGCTACAAGATGACTAAAGAGAGGTCCATGTTAGATATTAGGAAATATTTTTTTAGTCAGAGAGTGGTGTCTGCTAGGAATGCATTTCCAGGGGAGGTAGTGGAGGCAGGGACAGTTAATGCATTTAAGAATAAACTGGATGCGCATAGCTTTTAGAGCAAGGTGATGTAAATGTAACTGGTTGTATACAGACTCTGCAGGGTCTTCTAAACCAGTATCAAGAAGTTAAGTAATTAAACAACAAAAATAATTCTGCAACTATGAATTAAAGAAAATGAAATGACTACACAAGAGCAACTCATTTCCAGGGCCACCAATTTGACTCCATCAAGACAGTACTTCAACAGATGAAAAACAACAAAGCGAGAGCTCACACATTCAACAGCCTGGTCATCCAAGCCATGGTGTATGGCTGCGTGGTGCGGAACCTACGAAAAAGTGACGTGGCACAGCTCCGAGCTAGTCAACGAGCGATGGAGCGTAGAACACTTTCACTACAAGACCACATTCGCAACACTGCCATCGGGAGTCAAGCATGCTTTAATGACATCTGAGATACCGTGTTGTTAAGAAAATACAGGTGGGCAGGCCACTAGGTGTGCATGCCTGACAATAGATGGACACATAAAGTGACGTCATGATGGCCCTACACCTATAATCGTCGCCCCGGACGTCCACCAATGAGATGGAGAGATGACTTTCGACAGGACCTTTGTCCAGCATGGTACATAATGACAAAGGACAGATGAGTTTAGACATTTGGCATCCTGGCATAGGGCACAAAATGTGCCTGAGTGAGCACCAGGGTCACAGTAAATTGATATTTATTATTCTTTCAACTAAATTGATGTCTTAGTTTATCTTCCAGAATGTATTCTTAAAGAAATTCTTTTGCTGCATTTCAGGTGTTGCGTCCTCGAACCAAGAGAGTAAACCTACGAGACATTCAGTTTTTGTTGGAGCATGAAAGACCAACAAGAAAATCTGACCTCCTCTATAAAACATTCTTGAAATGAGCAGACATTAGACTTTAAAACAGTTCCTTTGAAAATTTGCTCTAGAGGCATAGCAGTGTCAGACAGAGCAGTCTTCTCATGGAAATATTGGGCAAACTCAGTTCACATTACCCGGTGAAGCTGTCATGAAATATCTACACATTGCCAGGTTGCTATACCTGTGGAAGAGGTGCTTCAATTAAGCACTTGATTCTGTCACTTCATAAAAGTGTACATGCAGCCAGTACAGTACTGAGGCCTCGTACCCCCCCTGGTGACAATGATGGTCCTCATGTCGTCACGGCACGTTCCAACTGGGCTAGGTGCTGGTCTTGCATGAATAAAAACCCGGTTATATCCCGTAAGACAAAATGTGGTGGCGCTTCACAACAGATGCCTTGGAATAACTTGGAAGTGTGAATTCATATGTGAAGCTTTGAAGAGGCATCACTCGTGCCATTTTGCTTGGGAGTAATATATATATATCATTTGTGAACATAGGTCATTTATACATTCTTTGTAGACATGAATTCTTATTTTGAAAAAAGCATTTATTGCAGCCTTTATGTGTGAGTTCTGTGACTATTTATGTAAGCATTCATGTATTGAGTCCTGGAAACATTCTTTTATTATTGCTGGGACTTTTGAATGGGGGCACATGTTTCTTGTTCCTTGTTGGTTTGAAGGAGTCAAAAAAGGAATGTTTTCTGTGGTTCTGCTGGACATCCCAAAAATGGCAGTCTGGATCAGTTAAGAGGTGTTCGCTGCCTGCTGTGACTCTGGGCATTCCAAAATTTTGGTTTGGGTCAGTCAATAGGTCTCCTGTACTCTGGATGTCCTAAAATGGTGGTTTGGGTTAGTCAAGAGGTGTCCTGTACTCTGGATGTCCTAAAATGGTGGTTTTGGTCAGTCAAGTGGTGTCCTGTACTCTGGATGTCCTAAAATGGTGGTTTGGGTCAGTCAAGGGGTGTCCTATACTCTGGATGTCCTCCTCCTCTTCTTCGTTCGTTTTCAATCTCCCGCTACCAAACCCTGAAAGGGTAAGTAGCAGAATGTAGTCCAGAGAACGGAATGCGTTGTGTTGTAGTTTACAGCTTGGCTGCGATATTCGCACCTTTTGGTCCAACACATCTGACTTCAGCAAGCATTTTTTGAGTACCGGGTTAGCATTCCCTCTTCGATCCCTTCTCCTTAGCCAGTCTGCCCTGCTGCAGCCTGTTATCCAGGATCACTGTGTGGAGGTGTAGAAGGGTCTTGGCAGTTCTGGGTCGCTGGCCCTGACGCTAGCAGTCAGCTATGGGTCGCTGACCACTGCAGCTCATGCGCTGCTCAGCATCTTGATCCCCTGGATGTCCTAAAATGGTGGTTTGGGTCAGTCAAGGGGTGTCCTATACTCTGGATGTCCTAAAATGGTGGCATGGGTAAGCCAAGATGTCTCCTGTACTCTGGATGTCCTAAAATGGTGGTTTGGGTAAGCCAAGATGTCTCCTGTACTCTGGATGTCCTAAAATGGTGGTTTGGGTCAGCCAAGAGGTGTCCTATACTCTGGATGTCCTAAAATGGTAGTTTGGGTCAGCCAAGAGGTGTCCTGTACTCTGGATGTCCCAAAATGGTAGTGTGGGCCAGTCAAGAAGTCTCCTGTACTCTTGATGTCCCAACATGGGAGGTGTGGGTCAGTCAAGGGGTGTCTCCTGTACTCTGGACATCCCAAAATGGACTTGTCAATCAAACAAGATGTGTTTGCTGTTTCCTGTGATTTGGAACATATTAAAACAAGGACATGGGTATTAGTTATATCCCATGGCTGGGAACTTCCCACTTGTAGCTAGTATCTGCTATTTCCAGTGGTCTTCCTTGTGGTTATTGACTGCTGTGTGATTTGAAATACAAGATAAATTTGTAGGAAAATGTGAGTGCAATGTACGTTGCATGTAATTTGCCGTATGTTTGTCATAGACGTAAGATAAGCTGAACAAAGCAGGTCAACTTATCAGTGGATTCAGCAAAAATAAGACTAAAACTTTAATGTAAATAAAGAAATGAGAATAAATGATAGGCAAAAATGTTTCAAGAATATAAATAAAAATAAACAAGAATATACCCAATACTGAACTGTGAAGTTTTATTCTAGGAAAATAAGATCATATTTTTAACTCAACACTTTACAGACCAAGGCAGGAGCCATAACTCTGTATGTTAAATAGTTTTTGTTAAATTAAAATAAATATTACCACCTTTCAGGCTGGGCTAATTTTGCTGATTTGTCTTCCATCTGGGGTAAATGCAGAAATTCCGTATGTCAATTTTATTCAAAATAAAATAAATAAATATTGAACAACATGAGCTATTCAATTATGATCTAAACATCATATGACACAATTGAACTATCTACGATATGAAGTATTTATAATAAAAATTAAACATTAGTATGAAGCGTTACATAGCATTAATACGGAAGTGGAAATTTGTGGGAAAAACAAACTTGTGTACTCATCACGCGTGTTTGTCAATATATTCGTCAATTTCATTACACATGCCTTTCTTCTCTGTCCCAGTCATATTTGAATCGGGTGTGTGTTGAATAATCCAGAAGTGCGTGTGTGTTGAATAATCCAGAAGTGCGATCTTTGGTCCGATAAAATACATTTTTTCTCAGGTCTTGAAGTCCATCTTACCTTGCACTAAATCCATCAACTTTGAAATTTCACCATGTTCTCAAATGACTACCTATCAGAAATAACTCTATGGTAAATGACAGCTTGCGCATGTGTGTATTGTCTGCCATCTTGTAGATGTCAAAACTTGAAATTTCGCAAACTAAATGACAGGGCATAAAGCATGTTTTAAACATCAGTGTCTGTCCGATTGGACAAAATTGGACGTCTTCCAGGTGGTCGTTGCTTCGTAATACGAGTTGTAAGGGGCTGACAGACATTTATCTGTGAATTGCTGCGGTGTGCAATGTTATGGGGAAGCATCTTCTTCTACACCAGAGGGGTTAAACCATATGGTCGGTCATCTCGTATGGCAAGCTCTCAGCATGGCAGTGGTTCTATTCTTGTCTTTATCACACACAGTACCTCCTAAAAACACTTGGGCAAACTCTGTGGATAGGAAACAGCTTGCAACTAAGAGAATCTTATACGATCCCCATAGTAGTGAGTGAACACAGATCAAGCACAGCACAACCACCTGGAGGACCCCAGTCCACCTTCATCAGCACGCTCGGGATGTGAGGAAAGCTACTGGAACCCAACATCCTTTTCATGGCGCACAAAAGAGTAACATACTTATTGTGGGCATTCGCAAACAACAACAACAAGAGAATCTTATCCAAACTTCAGACATTGACCCCATTCCAGTCACGAATACTTTTGCGGATTTATGTCTTTCAGTCTGGGCCAAGTGCTGGAATTCTGTAGAGTATAATATATAAACCAGTGTAATGAAATTAAGTTGTGTTAAGTCTTGCGACTGGCCAGAACTTGGTGCTACAAATTTTAAAGGGTTAAGAGAAAACGTTAAGTCCTATAGGATATAAGTATAACTACATGCGCTCTCAACTGGAGCCCACAGTGGAGGGGAGTGGATGCTAAAGAAAACCCGGAGAACTAGACAAGAAGGCCAAGACAGTCAGAGCATTTGACTTGGCTTGGCTTCGTTCGTTCTCAATCTCCCGCTACCAAACCCTGACATGGGCTTAAGTAGCAGAATGTAGTCTAGAGAATGGAATGCGTTTTGTCGTAGTTTACAGTTTGACTGCGATATTTGCACCTTTTGGTCCAACACGTCCGACTTCAGCAAGCCAAGCATTTTTTGAGTACCGGGTTAGCATTCCCTATTCGATCCCTTCTCCTTAGCCAGTCTGCCCTGCTGCAGCCTGTTATCCAGGATCACCGCGTGGAGGTGTAGAAAGGTCTTGGCAGCTCTGGTTCGCTGGCCCTGACTTAAGCAGTCAGCTATGGGTCGCTGACCGCTGCAGCTCATGTGCTGCTCAGCATCTTGATCCCAGTCAGAGCATTTGATCTGAACTGTTGAAGATGCTTTATATACATGTCAGTGTGTGTAGTTGCAAAGCCTTGTATTTCACAGGGATCAAGGAGGAAACAGATTTAAGAAATAATTTTTTTATAGAGAAAGCCCTGCCTAAGACGGATGTGTCGGACCAAAGTTGCAAATATCGCAGTCAAACTGAACTAAACATTCTTCGGACTACATCCTGCTACTTGCAAAGCCCTGCTCAGGACTTGGTAGCAGGAGATTGAGAGAAAGCAGTAATGACCATCTCCTGAAATCGATAGGATTATTTAAGAGCAAAATGAAAAAAAATAAGGTGAAGAATAAACATCAATTAAGTAATGAAAAGACTTGAAACGGAGTAAAAGCCATCGTAGGTCTTGCTCAAAAAGCCAGAGGATGCGTTTTAAGATGGTTTATATATTTATGAGAAGCCTGATCAACAAGTTTCATGTTTGCATGAAATTGAAATAAATGTGTCTAGACCAGGTCACTGCAGACTGAAAAATCATCTGTTAAACAAATTAAAAATTTGACACACTACATGGCCCTCCCCAACCCAATTGCCAGTTCAACTGTATGCTGATGAGACAAGTCTGAGAAGGATCGCCAGGTTTAGGAGGGAGGTGGATGCGATTATTTTAGAGCAAATGACGGCGAAGAAGACTGGCTGCCTTCAGCTCATTCACTGCTGCATCTTCGTCCTTGGTCAAATTTATGAAGAAAATATATTCCTTGAAAGCAAAATGGAAAAACTACGTGAAGAATGAATGTGATTTAAGTAATGAAAAGACTTGGAACAAAAGTATAAAAGCCATCGTACTTCTTGCTCAAACATCAAGAACATGAGGGGATGAGTTTTAAGATGGTTTATATATTTATGAGAACACTGGTCAAAAAGTTTCATGTATAAATGAAATTGAAATAAATATGGCTGGACAAGGAGAATGGCTAAAGAATAGATGAATTTGTCGGGTGCAATCTTTATCATCTTCACTCTTTTCTTAACCAGGTTAGTATACCAGCGTCTTGAGAGACATGTAACTCATTTAAAGGCCTAGATTTTGTTCACATCAGGAATAAAAAAAACCTTGCTTGCACATTACACTGGAACTTCTGAAGCAAGCTGCTTAATTTCTCAGTTCTACAAACCTCCTCTTATCTGTCAGAGATGGAGTGTTAAGAGACTTCAATGCATGAGACCACAGCATGTATTTGGTCGGGTGACCAGTTCCCTTTCTCGTAGTCTTTACTCAATTAGCAGTAATCCAGTTATCAATTTACTGGTGAGTCAGCTGGAGCATAATGGTAATAGGAGTTGAACCCTGTACAGTTTCCATAAAAAGTACCTGTGCTAATCGAGCGCTCTAATTGGAATGTAGTGGATGTGTTTTTTTTCTTCAAGTAACAGCACAAACTGATACACTTCCAAAATAAACATGATGATACAACCCCTTTAGCTGTGAGCTGATAAGCTCTTGACAGTCCAATGCCTCCCGGAGAATAGCACATGCCTTCCTCAGTTGTCTTAGAGACAGAGTGGAGAATATTCAAGGACCTGTTCAACTTGGGTGCCCATGCCAGTAGTAATACTTCCCCTGGGATCATTGTCTGAACTTCACAAGATTGGCGCCCTTTGTCCTAGCTGCAGACAGCAACGGTTATGGTGTGACTGAAATTTAGACACGACTATAACGGACTAGAACACAACCCGAGAGAGATTCCCGTACAACCTCTTGCGGTTATGTAAGGCACGACACACAACGATGGACTAGAACACGACCCGAGAGAGATTCCTCTACAAATTCTTGCGGTTATGGAAAAGGCACGACACACAACGATAGATGTCATCCCCCTCTGCTGCTTTTGCAGGATACCTGTTTACAGGAAAGGCTTCAGGAGTAAACCCTGCAGAAAA
Source organism: Ariolimax columbianus (assembly GCA_036924085.1). Lineage (NCBI taxonomy): Eukaryota > Metazoa > Mollusca > Gastropoda > Stylommatophora > Arionidae > Ariolimax > Ariolimax columbianus. The sequence goes on from JAVGWX010000016.1 coordinate 57,661,875, forward strand.
ATCTGCATCAGTGCTATCTCGTCATCTCGAGAAAATCTTGCCACAGGTAGCTGAGGACCAGAGAGTGAGGTTGACAAAAGGCGCAGTTTCTTCCTCACTTTAAACCAAATCACAGTGCAAGTCACCGATTTCAGCGGACACAGCAACAGAAAAGACTGTCTACATGGCTGAACAAAGAGAGTTGTCTTCATCATTTGCGATGAACGAACATTACTGTACAGTCAAGGAAAGGGAAGACAATCCTGGTGTACTTGACTTGACCTAATTGCTCCCCTTCTTTTATATGGTGGTAAGGTAGCTGTTTTTCTTGCAGTTTACAGTTTCTATAGCAGGGTGCTCAAAGACATGAGGTATTAAGAATAAATGTGGCTATACAGAGACGATCACTCCGCAAGTCTGCTCACATCAATGCTGCTTCAACCTCAGGTGTCCAATTTCATTGTTCTAAGTACAACAGATAATTCAGGGCTCAGATTGGCTTATTTCGCTATCTTTGAACTCATACGCGGGGACGGCGTGGCCTAGTGGTTAAGTGGCACAGCTCACAACTCGAAGGTGCTGGTTTCGATCCCCATCACAGCACCAGCCGTTACCCCAGGGAAGCAAACCCTTAGAAAATGCAGGAGGAAGCAGACCCTTACATAAAATGCATGCTGAAGTCCGATCCACTTGGCCGACAGGCGCAAAATAACAACCACAGTGCAGCGCACACCGCCTTGGGGGATTAGAAAAATAAGGCGAACGCAAAAAAAACTAAAACTCATACAAATAGTCAATGTTCATAAAGTGGTACTCATCAATTACAATGGATGAAGAACAACAGAATGTGTGTGAGGATGATATAATCTCTTTAGCTGTGACCTGGCAGCTCTTGACAGCCCAATGCCTCCCAGACAAGAGCACATGTCCTCCTCAATTGTTGTAGGGATGTGTATAGTGTAGTGGTAGCAACAGGTTCCTCAGATAGGCCAGCCCTGGGCACAAAGTCAGGAGGTGCTCGACTGACTCGATGTGGCAAAATCTGCAGTTTGGTTCGTGTATTGGAGATCTATTGAGATGTTTGTTGAGAGAGGCATGGTCTGTTCTCAGCTTGAAGATCAAACTCTGGTCTCTTCGTTTGTTTCTTAGCTGGGGATCTGGTTTTACTTGGTGTTTGAAATATATTTGACCAGTCTGCTATGTGGCCCACTGATCTAGCCACTCCTGTCTATAGTTATATTTATATTTTTCAAGATTTGCTTGCAGGTCTGTAATGTGATGCTAGGTAGTGGCTGTGGTAGCACAGGATAGGAGTAACCAGCCCTATGTACAACCCTTATTAGTCACCGTTTATAACATGCCTACCAGGTTACAGTGGAGTTATTATTTGCTCTCCTATCTGACCCAGATATAGACGAGAGCTTCATTTCATTTTCACATGTTGAGATATTGATTGCAGAAACTGGGTGTAGTGTGCAGAAAGGCATAACATCTTTGTAAACTATGACGCAATTTCCTCTTCAGAACAAAAGAAGAAATGTTGAGAAATTGGACTACGTCTTTGCATCATATAAGAAAATAGAGCAAATCAGGAGTATAGCTTTGTGCAGTGGGGCTAAAGTGGTCTTGAGTAAGGTGTCTGCCTCAGGTACCAGAGGCCGCGGGTTAGAATCACGGTGGTGACTGGGATTTTTTCACGTGATAAAAATTCCCCTGATCTCTGGATAGTGAGACCAGACTCGTGGGTTCAGTGTCGAGCATGTTAAAAATCCATTGGCAGTTAAAGTCAAAAAGAGTAGGCTTAATGCTTATATAAAATTAAAAAATTCAAGTTTAAAATCTATCCTAATTATTTGTACTTTCCCCCAGACCTAGTAAGCCACAGGAAGTTTAAAATACCTACCAGGATTCCAAGCAATCGCAAGAAATATTTGTAAAAATCATTTGAGTGTAGTTTATAATCTGTTTAGAAAATACTGTTGAACTTATAACCAGAATGGCTTGTTAGATCCAGCATTAGCTGCTCTACTACTTTTGCCACTGATGTCTATAAACCCTTCCTTTGCCACTGATGTCTATAAACCCTTCCTTTGCCACTGATGTCTATAAACCCTTCCTTTGCCACTGATGTCTATAAACCCTTCCTTTGCCACTGATGTCTATAAACCCTTCCTTTGCCACTGATGTCTATAAACCCTTCCTTTGCCACTGATGTCTATAAACCCTTCCTTTGCCACTGATGTCTATAAACCCTTCCTTTGCCACTGATGTCTATAAACCCTTCCTTTGCCACTGATGTCTATAAACCCTTCCTTTGCCACTGATGTCTATAAACCCTTCCTTTGCCACTGATGTCTATAAACCCTTCCTTTGCCACTGATGTCTATAAACCCTTCCTATTTGGCTCTGTTAGCTTGTTGGTCTTACTTCTCACTTGTTTTCTCTGAGATTCTGTGGTCTAGGAGTTTTTGACGTTTAATGCCCACAATGAGTAGGTTACTCTTTTGTGTGCCCTGAAAAGGACGTTAAGTGGTGGGTTGTAGTAGCTTTCCTCACATCCCGAGCATGCTGATGAAGGTGGACCGTGATCTTCTAGGTGGTTATGCCATTTTTGGCTAAATCTGCGTGACGCTCACTACTACGGGGATCACATCAATTCATATCTCGTCAGTCAGACTGCCTTGAAAACAGCCTGTTTCCAGGGAATGCTACATGAGAGATAGTAGTCTTGGTCAATATATTCACCGTAACGCTACTTCCTGGACAGTATGTTGTCCCTGACACGGCGTCCTGGTCAGTATGTTGTGCCTAACCCTAATGGGGGCTCAGTGGCTAGTGCACTGTCTTCCCAGTCATACAATCAGGGTTCAATACCCAGTTTGCAGGATTTTTTATGATCGCAAACTGGATGCTGTGGTCGACTCAGTCACAGAAATTGGGTACCAGAATAATCTGGGAAGTCAAGGCAGCCGGCACGATACTGACCACATGCTGACCACTATGTGCCATGGATCACCAAATAATATGGGCCTAACACCAAATTTCTTATACGCTGCATGGCGTGAAAGGTATCTTGGCTTCATTTACTGACGCGACGTCCTGGTCAGTTTATTGTCCCTGATGCGATGTCTGGTCAGTGTGTTGTCCCTGATGCGATGTCTGGTCAGTGTGTTGTGCCTGACGCGACGTCTGGTCAGTATGTTATCCCTGACATGACGTCTGGTCAGTATGTTGTGCCTGACGCGACGTCTGGTCAGCATGTTGACCTTCATGTGATGTCCTGGTCAGTGTATTGTGCCTGACGCGATGTCTGGTCAGTGTGTTGTGCCTGACGCGACGTCTGGTCAGTATGTTATCCCTGACACGACATCTGGTCAGTATGTTGTGACTGACGCGACGTCTGGTCAGTATGTTATCCCTGACACGATGTCTGGTCAGTATGTTGTGCCTGATGCGACATCTGGTCAGTATGTTATCCCTGACACGACGTCTGGTCAGTATGTTGTGCCTGACGCGACGTCTGGTCAGCATGTTGACCTTCACGTGATGTCCTGGTCAGTGTGTTGTGCCTGACGCGACGTCTGGTTGGTATGTTGTGCCTGACGCGATGTCTGGTCAGTACATTGTCCCTGATGCGGCATCTGGTCAGTATGTTGACCCTCACGTGACGTCCTGGTCAGTGTGTTGTGCCTGACCGGACTAGCGTGTCTCAGTTCTCTTGGTCTATGGGCTGTGCACTTAGTTAACAATACCAATGTACCAGATTAGAATAATGTCATGCCAAGTTTTACAGACCGGGCGTGTCATTGTCATGGTGTGACCGTTTCTTCAAGTCTACCCACCTGTAAGTGGGTACCTGACAGCCAGGTGAAAATTGAGAAGCTGTCACGAGACATACAGAGTTGTGCTCTGTTGTCAGCAATGAAAGATACTAAGCACATACTGGGTGCAATAAAGCCAATTCTATTAACCATTTTCCATTTTTGTTTGCATTTCCGATATCTCCTTCATAGTTGTTTGGTTTCTTGTGTGTTGATGGACATTGTTTTGACAGTGTGACTCTTGTTCGTTCTCTTTATTGTCATGAGGTAGCAGTTGCTTCTAATCTCTGGACCTGTTCAGGCTGCAGTATCGCTCAAATACTTAAAGGACGGGACGGCGTGGCCTAGTGGTTAAGTGACACGGCTCACAACCAGAACGTGCTGGGTTCGATCCCCATCTCAGCACCGGCCGTTACCCCGGGGAAGCAAACCCTTAGAAAATGCAGGAGGAAGCAGACCCTTACATAAAATGCATGCTGAAGTCAGATGCACTGGGCCGACAGGCGCAAAATAAAAACGCAGTGCAATGCACACCGCCTTGGGGATTAGAGAAATAAGGCGAACGCAAAAAAAAAAAAAAAAAAAAAAAAAAATACTTAAAGGAAACATTCCTGACATTCCATAACCACTGGTGGATTTCCCTTTCCTTGTGTTTGTAATTACTTCTTTTTCGTTCTCAATCTCCCGCTACCAAGTCCTGAAAAGGGCTTTGCAAGTAGCAGAATGTAGTCCAGAGAACGGAGTTTGCAGCTTGACTGATATTTGCACCTTTCGGTCCAACACATCCGACTTCAGCAGGCATTTTTGAGTACCAGGTTAGCCTTCCCTCTTCGATCCCTTCTCCTTAACCAGTCTGCTCTGTTGCAGTCTATTATCCAGTATCACCACGTGGAGAAGGGTCTTGGCAGCTCTGGTTCGCTGGCAGTCAGCTATGGGTCGCTGACCGATGCAGCTTATGCGCTGCTCAGCATCTTGATCTCATTTGTAATTACAAGTTTTTACCCACAGCAGAATCTTACTATTCGCCTTCACTTGTCGGATGAACAGATAGTCAGATTTGTCCATCAAGTGATAAGTGATCTTTATATAGGAGTGTTGGTGTAAACCTTACAGAACTGACACACTAGTTGCTTCAGGAAGCTCTTCTAACAATGTTCCTGTCCTTCTGCGGTCTGGGTAAACTCCAATGGGAGAGGGGGAGTGTCTGCTGAAGTCACCAACAAATAATGTCTCGTGTAGTTCTGGTAGGTTGTGTGTTGTCTGAGGTGGACTATATATGTTATTAATTGTATATTTTTCTCCAGTATGCCAGATGGATGCTTTTTGTACATCTGTGGGATGGGCTGTTAGCTGTGTGACATGCCCCTGAATATACTTTTGAATGTATGTAACAATGCCATGCTAATCCCTGCACTTACAGACATAGCTGGTGTATCCTGACAAATGTAGTTCACCGTCTTTATGTATAGTTTCCTGAAGAAGAGCCATGTGTGTCTTGTGAGTGTCAAATCATTTGGCAAGTTCAAGTTTCTTATTTCATATGCCGAAGATGTTTATTTGAAGAATGTGTATGGGAGGATTTACATTTATGAAACAAGTTATCAAGGCAGTCGTCCACAGCCTTTTTAATCAGTTAAAATTCTTCTTGTTTGACATCTGCTCCCAAATCTTCATTTAATGCACGTCTTTTTCCTTGTTTTCCAAAATGGCCAGAATCTCTCATTTTGCTTTTTTCACTTCTTTCACTGACTTGCCTTCCAATCAGTTAATACTTCTGGTGTTTGAAAAAACATTTGGAATCCTCATATGATATGGAAAGATGGTCAAAGTAACAAAGCGAGGCAAATCCTACAACCAAACAACACTTCAAAACCCAGCCCCTGGACACTTGGGGCAAGCAATCTCAACTACAATGGTTTGACTATGTCTGCAGGCAGAATGTAAGAAGACTGGGTACCACAATCATTATGGAAGACCAACAGTTTGGTATACAGACTTCCAGAACAATTCAAAGTCTGCTAGGGGTTAGCACGAAACAATCTCTCATTATGGAAGACCAACAGTTAGGTATACAGACTTCCAGAACAATTCAAAGTCTGCTAGGGGTTAGCAGGAAACAATCTCTCAAAGACAGGGCTAGACTGAAATCAAATTAAGAAGAAGACGAGTAGAATAGGCAAACCTTTACACCCCAGGGTGGAAGAGAATTGCTTGCTAAGTTTAATAAATACTTCCACTGAACACCAGTTAAGAAAATTTTCTGTCAAACCCAGCAAGGATTTCATCCTCAATGGGGCTTGCAGACCCAATTGTTGGGAAGCCTTCTACCCTACATCAGTTCATCCCGTAACCCATCAGGTCGTTGGGACACACTTGAAGACACTCCCAAAATCCCACGCCATTTTTCTCTGTCTGCCGCCGCCTGACGTATCTCATCGGGACGAAGGCTTGACCACTCAGTGATGTTGTCCACCCATCTCTTCCTTGGACGTCCTCGCCCTCTCTGTCCCGGTACGGAACCAAAGAATATCGAGTTGGAAATTCCGTTAGACCTCGCAACGTGCCCGCACCAGGCCATCTTTCGTCTTTTGATTGTTGTGAACAGATCTTCAAAAGATTCAACAGATCTTCAATTCATCTTCATGAATACAAATATACTTACTAATCGTTGCAAGTAATAAGTCAAAGTACCACATAAATTGACTTTGTCGACTCGAGGACATACTAAATATCAAAATTGTAATGACAGTTTTTGGCTGAGTCAGTTTTCAAAAAGTGCTCTTAATGTTTCTATTTCCAGTGGTTGGACAACTCCTGCTCGACTATGTTTAAGAACACTGTATTTTTATGCACCATATTTGTAATGACGTTTACTATAGCTGTGATAGCAAACTATGCAACGACAAGTGTTTTCATGTGGCCCTCCAATCCAGGGAGTTCATTCATTCTCAGTAAACATCCACTAATTTAGTTTACATCAATTTTGTCCCCTTTGATTTCATGTCCTCCAGATGTTCACAAGGCGATGTTTGCACTTGAATGTAATGATTCGGCTTCTCCAGTGAATAAGTCCAGGCTATGCCACAGCACAATACTGAGAGCAACTGTTGAATATTTAACATCTGCTGAATAAAATGAAGTCAGAACTATTGCAGACATCTTTCGTCTGAATGAATGTTGTATCTTCTCTTCCCTTTTGAATTAGCTCAAAATATTACAACCAGAGCCCAACAATGTCATCTTAATAATAATTGAATGTTTTCCAAATAAATAAATGAATGTTGAAGATGACATTCACACTGAATCATCCTGCTGAAGACGGATGTTTCGGACCGAAAGGTGCAAATATCGCAGTCAAGCTGTAAACCAGCGATACAACACATCTTGCTACTTGCAAAGCCCTGTTCAGGGCTTTGCAAGCAGGATATTGAGAATGAACGAAGAAGAAAAAGGAAACTTAATCATCTGCTGAATAAATCGAAACTTTTTCTTTATCTTCAGTATTCCTCCTGAAAAGGACATTGTGTTGTGGTTTACAGCATGGCCGAAACGGCCCGATGCACCCACTTTCAGCTAACTTTTTTGGGGTATCAGGCTGTCTTCCCACTGTGATTGCTAGTCTCTTAGCCAGACCAGACTAGTGCAGCCTGTTTTCAGGGATGTCGCACGGAGGTAGAATAGGATCTTGGTCAGTTCTGGTTTGCTGACCTTGGTGCAAGCAGCCAGCTATGAGGCGCTGGTTGCTGACAGCTCATTTACTGTGCTGCATCTTTGGATTCTTAGTTGGATGTCAGAGATGATATTTTCACTTGAATCATCTGCTGAATAGATAGGAAGTCAGTGTTAAGGTTTATGATATTCCAACTTGTCACCTGCTGAATAAATAGGAAGTCAGTGTATCGCAGTGGTTAGCGCGCTGGCTTCGCATCTGAGTGGTCCTGGGTTCATTCCCCAGTTGAGGCGGTAATGTTTTTTTCAGGCCGCAATGGGTCCCAGGTCGACCCAGCCTTAAATGGGTACCGGTTCAGTCCGGGAAGTAAAAGCGGCGAGGGAGAGGAGATGGCTACCGCCCTCATATAGCCGAGCCTTTGAAATGTGAGATCGCTAACACCTCACACCCCTATGGCAGTAATGCTATGGGATACTTTACTTTACTTTACAGTGTCAAAGATGATATTCCAACTTAAGTCACCTTATAAATAAATAGGAAGTCAGTGTTAAGATTTATGATATTCCAACGTGTCACCGGCTGAATAAATAGTAAGTCAGTATCAAAGATGGTATTCCGAGTCACCTGATATATATTTTTTTATTCTTCTCCTTGTCATACACAAATATCCTGGTGGAGTACTCAGTAATGGAAATAAATTCTGCACTTATTGATAATAGAAAGTGCGTTATTATGCCTTCAAAGTGTCTTTGATCTTGGATACTTGGCTGATGATTGGCGAAACAGTCTACTTTGCCCAGTTTATCACCATCCTTCATACAGGGCCTATCTCTGGTTCACAGTTTTCAACTTCTATGGTTCTTTCAGATAGATTCTTCTTCTTCTGCATTCATCTTGAAAAGAACGTTGTGTTATGCTGTGTCATAATTAACAATGAAGCTGCACCTTTCTGCCCAATACAGCTGATTTCAGCACGATAATATCGGGACCGTGTTTGCCTTCCCTCTTTGATCCCTTTTCTCTTAGCCAGACTGCATGGATGCAGCTCGTTTCCAGGGCCGCCACTTGGAGGTGGAAAAGGATCTCGTGCGACTATGATTCACTGACTATGACACAAGCTGCCAGCTATGAATCTCTGACCCACTCTCAGCTCATTCACTGCAGCATCCTCGAACCCAAACGGGAAGGTTGAAAACAGTCTCTCTGGCTTTCCTCGCGGAGTCCGTAGTATGGTAATCCTAGTGATACAGCTCTCCTCCGAGTACATGGCCAATCCAACTCCAATTCCACCAGTTATGACAGTATAGAGATCTTCTTGGCTACACTTCCTGATAATCATGTCATAGTCAATGAAGGACAATTTGGCACATTTTCTGGCACATATCTCCATTCTTGCTGTGTCACTGCAGAACATCAAAGTTTTTGTTGCTCGCCTTATTTCTCTATTCCCCAAAGCGTTGCACTATGTTTTTATTTTGCGCCTGTCGGCCCAGTGCATCCGGCTTCAGCATGCATTTTATGTAAGGGTCTGCTTCCTCCTGCATTTTCTAAGGGTTTGCTTCCCCTGTGTAACAGTCGGTGCTGTGATTGGGGAGCGAACCCGACGTCTTTAGGTTGTGAGCCGTGTCACTTAAACCACTAGCTCATGCCGTCCCAAACACCATGGGTTGAAAGTGATTTATTATCCGTGCAGTTTGTGACTTATCCTTGCAGCTGGTGACTTATTTTTGCAGCTGTTGACTTATCCTTGCAGCTGTGACCATTATTATTGTGACCATTATCATTGTAGCTGGTGACATCCTTGCAGCTGGTGACAATTATACTTGCAGCTGGTAACTATTATCCTTGCTGCTGGTGACTATAATCCTTGAAGCTGGTAACTATTATCCCTGCAGCTGGTAACTATTATCCCTGCAGCTGGTAACTATTATCCTTGCAGCTGGTAACTATTATTCTTGCAGCTGGGGACTATTATTCTTGCAGCTGGGGACTATTATCCTTGCAGCTGGTAACTATTATTCTTGCAGCTGGGGACTATTATCCTTGCAGCTGGTAACTATTATTCTTGCAGCTGGGGACTATTATTCTTGCAGCTGGGGACTATTATCCTTGCAGCTGGTAACTATTATTCTTGCAGCTGGGGACTATTATTCTTGCAGCTGGGGACTATTATCCTTGCAGCTGGTAACTATTATTCTTGCAGCTGGGGACTATTATCCTTGCAGCTGGGGACTATTATTCTTGCAGCTGGGGACTATTATCCTTGCAGCTGGGGACTATTATCCTTGCAGCTGGTAACTATTATCATTGCAGCTAGTAACTATTATCCTTGCAGCTGGGGACTATTATCCTTGCAGCTGGGGACTATTATCCTTGCAGCTGGTAACTATTATTCTTGCAGCTGGGGACTATTATTCTTGCAGCTGGGGACTATTATCCTTGCAGCTGGGGACTATTATTCTTGCAGCTGGTAACTATTATCCTTGCAGCTGGTAACTATTATCCTTGCAGCTGGTAACTATTATCCTTGCAGCTGGGGACTATTATTCTTGCAGCTGGGGACTATTATCCTTGCAGCTGGTAACTATTATCCTTGCAGCTGGGGACTATTATTCTTGCAGCTGGGGACTATTATCCTTGCAGCTGGTAACTATTATCCTTGCAGCTGGGGACTATTATCCTTGCAGCTGGGGACTATTATCCTTGCAGCTGGGGACTATTATCCTTGCAGCTGGTAACTATTATTCTTGCAGCTGGGGACTATTATCCTTGCAGCTGGGGACTATTATTCTTGCAGCTGGGGACTATTATTCTTGCAGCTGGGGACTATTATCAAGGCAACTGGCAAACATGGACCAGATGAATTAAACAGAAACAAAGTTGACACGCAGGCCATCTGGTAAATAGATAGTTGTGGCTGATGCTTACATTCGTGTCAGTCAATGTTAAGTCTCCACTTCCACACTGAATAACCCCGTGCTTTTCTCTTACACAACACAAGGTCTGAAAGCGATTATAATCCTTGCAGTTGTTGAACAAGGAATATCTGCTGGATACATACGTAGTCAGAGCTAGTGTTTACATCTGTGAATAATTTGACTTTACACTAATGTGAAGATTCAATTTCATTTCAGCGTTGTAAGTGAACAGAAAACCTGGATAGAGGGCAAATGTATGCATTTAATAAAATTAAGAACTATTATTCTGCCGAAGATGGATGTGACTGACCGAAAGGTGCAAATATCGCAGTCAAGCTGTAAACTAGTGACAACGCATTCCGTTCTCCAGACAACATCCTTCTATTTGCAAAGGCCTTTTCAGGACTTGGTAGCGGGAGATTGAGAACGTTCAGGGCTTGGTAGTGGGAAATTAAGAACGTTTAGGGCTTGGTTGCAGGAGATTAAGAACTTTCAGGGTGTGGTAGTGGGAGACTGAAAACGTTCAGGGCTTGATAGCGGGAGATTGAGAACGTTCAGGGCTTGATAGCGGGAGATTGAGAACGTTCAGGGCTTGATAACGGGAGATTGAGAATGTTCAGGGCTTGGTAGCGGGAAATCGAATGAAGAAGAAGAATAATATCCTGGAACCCATTACTGGAGAGGAAAGAATAGGAGACTGCACTCTGCTGTGTAGGGTTTACCTTGTGACTGGCAGCCTCATCATATGAAACAGTTCAGCAAAACATCTACAAGGAGTATATTAATGCTTTGGAGCAGGCTTCATTCAAGGAGGAAGGCTAGTTGTAGATAAAACTGCCCTTAAACTCATTCTGGAAGAAAGAATTGTACATAATGATGTCAAATGTCTGTGACCAGGCTGTGCAACACTTTCTAATAATTGTAAAATCTTGTCCATGTAGCAATCCTGACAAGATTGGTCTAAATGAAAAGCATCCAGTGCACCTACACAGTTTTCGATGACGTCATGCAACATTCACAAAAGCTACTTTCTGATTAGATGTCTGACGCCATTCTAACCGATTAGATGTAGTTCAAACGGTTTTCCATAACAGAGGTATCAAGCTCTGTATTATAAAGGATTCAACAATTATCAGAATGTTTCTTATCTTTATGTTTGGCTGGTATTATTTTTCCATCTGTCATTGGTCATCTACTTGCTATATTGAAATCACATCAACTGTCTAGCCTTTTGTTTTATCCTTATGTGATCACAAATGAAATAAATAAAAACACAATTTGTATCACGTGCTTAAGGTTGTTTTTCCAAATTGAAACGTTCTGATTTGAGTATCTGGCGAGCATGCAAGTAGCAGAGTAGCTAGAGTATGTGTTTCTCGCCCCAAAGGTGCTAGGTTCTTCTTCTTCTTCTTCGTACGCTGTCAGACGTCGACCAGAATTTGTTTGAAGAAAGCAGCGGTCATCCTGAGGCTGTCGACACTGCCATAGAGCTTGTCTAGTGTTGGCACTGGGGATGGCCACATGTGCTTCCTCTGGTCCTCATATGTCAGGCAATTTTGCAGCAGATGTTCAGCAGTCCTGCACCACAGGTGCATTCGTCAGTACCACCTATCTTCAGTTTATTGAATAGATGGTACCTCAGTCTGTTGTGGCCTGTGCAGAGTCTGAAGACCACGACCTACTGTCTTCTGTTCAACTGGTAATGGGCATCATTTTTTGTGTAGCCAGTATGTTCTGTTTCCCATTTGGCCATGTATCTGGCCCTAATAAATCTTTTGGACTCTTCGTAGGTCACACTAGAATCTGGTGCTAGGTTCAAACCTGTGTCTCAATACGCTTAAGTCTACATAAATGTACGGTGGGCCTGTTATTTACATAACAGAAAGTGGGTCTTTGAGGTCCACACACAGAGATATTGGAACCAATATGGATGGCCTAATCTTGATCTTGATTACCCATTCCTCAGCGTAGCGTCGGGTCCCAACTTCGTCTCGAGCCGACCTTGTCTTGGGCCACGGAAGTCCAGTGCGTGGTAAGAACTCCACTAGAGGCGTCTCGGATGTTGTTGCAGACAGCAAATGAGTCTGACTTACGCATTGGAGGTTTTTCCCGCGGTCTCTATTTGGATCGGGGGTACCAGACTGCTGTCGCCGTGCTCCATCGACCATCATTTCGTCGCAACATGGGACCTGCCCATCTATATTTTGCATTGTCTGCATGGTTTACCGCATCATTCACCAGAGACAATTGTCTTATGTCAGAATTGTGGAGATTTTGCATAAATTAGTTGCGGGGAGTGATTCTGACCAATCATCTCTCAAGAGAGGCCTGGGTCATTCAATTTGTCCACCAGTGATGTAGTGAGTGTCCATGTCTCTGAGCCATAGCACAGCACAGGAAGTACAGTAGAATAAAAGAGAGAGGAGTCTTATATAACAAGGATATCTGAACGATAGAGACGCGTGTAAAATAAAATAAAAAATGGAAAGAAGCAGATCAAACTTCCAATTGGAATCAAGATGGTGAGCAGCGCATGAGCTGCAGTGGTCATCGCTGCTAGCGTCAGGGCCAGCGAACCATAACTGCCAAAACCCTTCTACACCTCCACGTGGTGATCCTGGATAACAGGCTGCAGCAGGACAGACTGGCTAAGGAGAAGGGATCGAAGAGGGAATGCTAATACGGTACTCAAAAAATGCTTGCTGAAGTCGGATGTGTTGGACCGAAAGCTAAAAGCCAGATACATGACCAAATGGGAAACCGAACATACTGGTTACACAAAAAACGATGCCTATTACCAGTTGAACCGAAGAGAGCAGGTCGTTGTCTTCAGACTTCGCACTGGCCACAATAGACTGAGGTACCACCTATTCAACAAACTGAAGATAGGTGGTACCGACGAATGCCCGTGCGGTACTGGTAAAATGACCACTGAACATCTGCTGCAGAACTGCCCGACATACGAGGATCAGAGAGAGCAGATGTGGCCATCACCAGTGGAACTGCAAGACAAGCTCTATGGCAGTGGCGACAGCCTCAGGATGACCGCCGCTTTTTTCGAAAAAATAATGGGTCTGTCTGACTGCGTACGAAGAAGAAGAAGAAGAAGGACCGAAAGCTGCAAATATCGCAGTCAAACTGTAAACTACGACACAACGCATTCCGTTCTGCTACTTAAGCCCTTTCAGGGTTTGGTAGCGGGCGATTGAGAACGAACGAAGCCAAACCAAGCCAAACTTCCAATTCAGATTAGGACATAGGACCGAAGATGCGGCACAGTGAATTAGCTGACAACAACCAGCGACTCGTAGCTTACTTCAGCGTCAATAAACCAGAGCTGACCATGACCCTATTGCTTCTCCATGCGGCAGCCCTTGATACAGGCTGCACTAGTGTAGTTTGGCTAGGAGGTCAAGGATCGCAGTGGTAAGGCAAACTAATTTCCCCGAAAAAGCCAGCTGGAACTGGATGTGTTGTACCGAAGGTGCAAACATCGCAACCTCCCTGCAAACTACGACACGTCACTTTGTCCTTTTCAGGACAAATACCAACGAAGAAGACTGATTTAAAAAAATAAAAACGCTTCCAGTGCTGTAAAAATAGTTCCGCAGTGGATCCCTGGATACTCAAGCACACCGGACAATGACAAGGCAGACAGACCAGCAAAGGAGGGATCAAGACAAGAACAGCCACACACAGCAACAACTTTACAAACAGCTCATAAGATCAGCAAACAAAGACACTTGGCTGAACAGATGGGCCATGGGAAGGGAAGTCTACAGACATATTGAAGAATAGAACATATAGTGACAAAAGGTAAATTTGCTGAAAAAAGACGAATACAACAGAGAGAAGATACTGGTTACATGGAGAAATTTAAAAGAGCTAATATGTCACACTTGGGATAGAACTGACATATCACACTTGGAACAGAACGGACATATCATACCTGAGACAAAACTGACATCACACTTGAGATAAAACTAACATATCACATTTGGAACAAAACTGACATATCACACTTTGAACAACACTGACATATCACACTTGAGACAAAACTAACATTTCACACTTAGGACAAGACTAACATATCACACTTGAGACAAAACTAACATATCACACTTGGGACATAATTGACATATCGAAGATCTCACACACCAATGAATGCCCACGTGAAACAGGCAGCCAAAATCCTGAACACATTCTACAGGAATGCCCCCTCTACAGTGAAATGAGATACCAGACCTGACCAGAGGGCATGGAACTGAGACAGAAGCTGTGAAACAGCCGCTCTGACCTGGTGAAGACTATATACATCTTCATGGCGACTGGCCTGCAGATATAGAATTACCAAATATCCTGAACTCAAAGAAAGAAAGAACACATTGGACAGAACTAGTACATATTGATCGAGCCTTTGGTAGAATGCGCTCGATGGTCTGGGCACGTCGTGGCATCAGCGTCAAGACCAAACTCAAAGTCTACCGTGCAACCATCATTCCAACCCTACTACACGCTTGCGAAAGCTGGACTGTATACTCTGGACATGCAAGGAGGTTAAACCACTTCCACACAGGTTGACTGAGGCGAATATTCCACATCCGATGGCAAGATCGTGTTACTGACATCGAGGTTCTCTCTCGAGGGCTAACATGCCCTGCATCCATGCACTGCTAGAAAAAGCACGAATAGGATGGGCTGGACACCTCGTCCGTATGTCAGACGAGCGGCTCCCAAAGAAGCTTCTCTACGGTGAGCTGAGAGAGGGATAGCGCGAGAGAGGGCGCCCAAAGAAACGATTTAAAGACGGTCTGAAGGACTCACTGAAAAGTTGCCAGATAGACATCGACACCTGGGAATGTCTTGCGCAAAACAGATCTGACTGGAGAAGCGCAGTCAAGGCGGGTGTCGCTACCGGCGAAGACGACCGTGTTGTGAAAGCCCAGAGCAGACGCGAGACCCGGAAATCCCGAACAGCGGGAACACCATCACCTTCTACAAACCTCGTGTGCCCGATATGTAGCAGATGTTTTCGTGCTCACATTGGCCTGTTGAGCCACAGGAGGACCCACACCCAACAGGGAAATCTGTGACAAGGATGATGTCGGCGGTCCTCATCGACAACGATGGACAGCTATTACTATTATTATTATTAGTACATATTGATCGAGACTCCACCTCACGTCTTTGTTCGTGCTCCTGGAAACAGGCTGTTTTACAGCAGTTTAGCCAACGAGGTGGGAATCGACACTGTAATCCCCATAGCGGGGAATTCACTGAGATTTCTCGCATTGCAGTACATCCAGAAGGGCTTCGGTTCGCCTTCTCAAGTACTCATCGGGATGTAAGAAGTGCCACTGAAACCTGCTACAAAAGAAACGTCAAAAGCTACCTCAGCACGAGAAACTTGGACAACCTTCATGGAAGTATTTTTCTACATGCTTCTGTGGTTGCACTAAACGTATCGCCTTTATACTCGTTTAGAAGACTCTACGGAGTTGGTACACAACCAGTTTCTTAGAGGGTTTGTTTAACCGATGTGCGAGTTCATCTTAATAGAATCATACACTATAGCAAAGTAGACCCACAGCTGGTTTGGTTGAGGTAATGCCATTCCAACCCACTTTGATGACTGCTATTTTGTTTTGACATACATCCATTAAAGAATCTTCTTTAACCCTGTTTTGACAATTTTCTGAAATTCTCTCTCAGCATTTGGTAAAAGTTTGACCTAATTTGAAGAAGAATCTCACGCAAAAAACGTTGCTCTTCAAGACACTTCATTGTTCAATTTAAAAATAAAATTCGTCAAGTGCACTACACGTGTATTCCATTCACCGGATGCACTCACCGAGATTGGACTCTCGTGTTCAGTGTCGAGCACGTTACAAATTCCTTAGCAATTTGAAATGGAAAAGTGTAGGCTTAACGGTCGCTGCCCAGACAAAATTGAAAATTCTAGCTACAAAATCTACCCCAAAATTATTTGTACCTTCACCCAGGGGGTTTGTTAAGTGTACCATATAGATGGCAGATAACTAGCTGCGGGTCTACTTAGCTCTAGTTTTTGAGTCTATTAAGATTGACTCTCACACCGGTTAAACCACCCTCCAAGAAACTGGTTGTATACAGACTCTGCAGAGTCTTCTAAACCAGTATAAAGACATCAAGTTAAGTTAACGGCCGTGGCGTGATGTGATTATTACTAAACTGATGATCGATGTCACTAATACATTCACAAGTAGTAACTAACTCGCTGCCTATTTTGGTTGGTGTGTCATTTGGCTTGGCTTCGTTCGTTCTCAATCTCCCACTACCAAAACCTGAAAGGGCTTAAGTAGCAGAATGTAGTCCAGAGAACGGAATGCGATGTGTCGTAGTTTACAGCTTGACTGCGATATTTGCACCTTTCGGTCAACACATCCGACTTCAGCAAGCATTTTTTGAGTACCGGGTTAGCATTCCCTCTTCGATAACTTCTCCTTAGCCAGTCTGCCCTGCTGCAGCCCCTGGAGGTGTAGAAGGGTCTTGGCAGCTCTGGGTCGCTAACCAATGCAGCTCATGCGCTGCTCGGCATCTTGATCCCGTAGTAAATAATTAATTCGGAAAGGCTGCTGCTTATTTATCATTCATTGCCCATGTCATGTATTATGTGTTTGTTGATTTTAAGAAGGCGTTTGATAGAGTATGGCATAAAGCGCTATGGACAATCATGAGGATGCATAAAATCAACGGAAATATAACGGTCCTTGAACACCTGTATGACAAGGCGTCCAGCGCAGTTCTTGTGAATGGGAGGCGCGGGGACTGGTTTCGCACATCATATATATTACTTGAGGAAATTATGAGTGAGGCACTTGGAGGTCACCTTGGTACTGTCCAGATAGGGAGCCGAAAGATTACCAACCTTCGTTTTGCAGATGATATCGACGGGTTGGCGGGTTCAGAAGCAGAATTCCAGGAATGGGTCAGAAGGCTCGATGAAACAGCTCTTGACTATGGTATGGAGATAAACGCTGGAAAGACAAAATTATTGACCAACAACGCCACGGGCTTTAACAGCAGGATAAAAGCTAACGGTCAAGAACTCGAAGTAGTTGACCGTTTTGAATATCTAGGATCGATTGTCGGTGATGAAGGATCAACATGTGAAGTATTGTCCAGAATAGCACAGACAATGGAAGGGCTTACACGGCTGAACAAAATCTGGCGAGACAAACGGTTTGCACTATGCACGAAAATCAGATTAATGTGTACACTGGTCCTTTCAATATTCCTCTATGCGTGTGAGACATGGACAGTTACAGCTGATCTTCAACGAAGGATACAGGCCTTGGAGATGAGATGTTTCCGAAGACTTTAAAACGTCACGTACAAAGATCGAGTTACAAATGAGGAAATACAAGATAGAATTACAACAGCAATAGAGCCTTTTGAAGACCTCTTGGCAACTGTCAAAAGAAGGAAACTCGCTTGGCACGGTCACATATCGAGGTCAAATGGTCTTGCAAATACAATCTTCCACGGAAAGGTGCATGGCAGACGACGAAGAGGCTGTCCCAAAAAGAGATGGGAGGATAATATAAAATAATGGACCAATCTCCGACCAGAAGAGGTACAGGCGGCGGCCGCTGACAGAGAAGGGTGGCGTGCCGTTGTGAGGATGTCTTCGTGTGTGCCCCAACGACCTCACCGGTTACGGGATGACCTAATCTGACCTGATCTGATCTGACCTGACCTGACCTGACCTGACCTGACTGCCCACGTCACTCTAAATAACGGAGCGCAGAATAAACACTACATTTGATTTACCGTAACCAGCTTTTAGAAAAACCTGCATCCATTTAGGAATTCAATGGCTTTTGAAAAGAAAAAAAACTTGATGATCTGGATTTGCTGATGACTTAACTCGTATGTCTCACAACTACAATCAAATACAAAATAAAACAAACATACTTTCAGAATGGTCAATGAAATTAATTCTGAGGCTACATGGGAGTTCAATAGGATTTGATCGATTTATTGATCAATTGATGAACAGATATAATGAAACATACAATTAAATAATTACTCAATTCACTAGGTTTATAGACTAAGTCAATTCACCACGCGTATTATCCAATCAACTACATTCATAGACAAATTCAAGTCACCTCTCGTATTATCCAATCCACTACATTCATAGACAGTCAAGTCACCACGCGTATTATCTAATCCACTACATTCATAGACAAAGTCAAGTACCGAAGCCATCTTATATATTATCCAATCCACAGCTTTATTTACAAAATCAAGTCACTCCTGGTTGTCTAAGAACATTCTCCTGCATGTTAATAAACCGATGTTATCACCTCAAGATATCACACACAAATGAATACAAAAGCAGGACTGGACTTCTGACCTTCAGAACTGCCATCCCATAACAACATTAGACGTCAGACTTGGTTAGGGAGGGAACTATACCGTCAATCCATAACAACATTAGATGTCAGACTTGGCTAAGGAGAGAACTATACCGTCAATCCATAACAACATTCGATGTCAGACTTGGCTAGGGAGGGAACTATACCGTCAATCCATAACACCATTAGATTCAGACTTGGCTAGGGAGGGAACTATGTCGTCAATCCATAACAACATTCGATGTCAGACTTGGCTAGGGAGGGAACTAAGCCGTCAATCCATAACACCATTAGATTCAGACATGGCTAGGTAGGGAACTATGTCGTCAATCCATAACAACATTCGATGTCAGACTAGGCTAGGGGGTGAAGAAGTATGTAGAAGCTGCCGTATGGATATGGAACGGAATGTGCGACTTCGTCCTGACGAAGGGCCTGTAAAACTGGCAGAGCCAATCAACCCATGAAGACGATCGGAGAAGAGAAACTATCCTTATGGCGTGTATTGTTCGAAGCTTCTGATGCTAAGTTAACTCTTGACAACACTTCTTTGACATCAGGTTACAGTGGCTCTTCCTACATCTCAAGGTAGACTGGGGTCGTCTGGGTGTAGTGCAATGCAAGACTCACCCATATGTGTATTACTTCTTCTTCGTTCGTTCTCAGTCATCTTTGGCATCAGGTTACAGTGGCTCTTCCTACATCTCAAAGTAGACTGGGGTCCTCTGGGCGTAGTGCAATGCAAGACTCACCCATATGTGTATTATTTCTTCTTCGTTCGTTCTCAATCTTCCGCTAACAAGCCCTGAAAAGGGCTTTGCAAGTAGCAGGGTGTTTTCCTGAGAAGTGTGCGTTGTGTCGTAGTTTACATCTTGACTGTGAAATTTGCATCTTTCGGTCCGACACATCGGACATTTTTTAGTACCGGGTTAGCTTTCCTTCTTCGATCCCTTCTCCTCCTTAGCCAGTCTGTCCTGTTGCAGCCTGTTATCCAGGATCACCACGTGGAGGTGTAGAAGGGTCTTGGTAGCTCTGGTTCGCCTGTTCTGACCATAGCAGTCACCAATGGGTCTCTGACCGCTCAGCATCTTGTACTCCTGTGTTTACAGTGTTTATCCCCACCCCATTGGCCACACTGATGTAGCGCAGCGTGACTTCAGGATCACGAACGGGTACTTGAGGTGGATTCATGATCTGACCCTGATTATTCTTCGCCCCACAGAACCTATTGTTGTTGCTGTTATTGTTGTTTCGAATGCCCATAATGAGTAGGTTTACTCTTTTGTGGGCCCTGAAAAGGAAGTTTAGTTAGTGGTGGGTTGCAGTAGCTTTCCTCATATCCTGAGTGTGCTGATGAAGGTGGACTGAGGTCCTCCGGGGGATTGTGCTTTGCTTGGCTTCATCGGCGTGTCGCTCACTACGACGGCGATCCACCACCTTCTGGGCCAGACTGCAAAGACGAACATCCCGTTTTCAAGAAGGACTATTAGAAGGTCGAGGTGGGGGACTTGGCCAGTATATTTTTGTCTGACCTAGACAAACATGTCTGATCATAATGGTGTCTAACCAGACGTCCCCCCCCCCCCCACAA
Organism: Ariolimax columbianus; assembly: GCA_036924085.1. NCBI lineage: Eukaryota > Metazoa > Mollusca > Gastropoda > Stylommatophora > Arionidae > Ariolimax > Ariolimax columbianus. Next base: position 57,682,256 of record JAVGWX010000016.1, read on the forward strand.
GAATATTGTAAAAATTGAACTCTTAAGTAAAGGGATATGTTCATCTTTATTGACTATGTGACATACTGTTTTATACTGTATGTGTGTTAACAGATGTATTACTGTGGGTCTAACATTGTTCTAGTGTTCATTATGGATGCCGACAGGCCAACGATTTGCCTGGAATTCACACTAGTCAGAGACGTACACTTGTGTTCACGGAAACGTGTTGTTGTTTTCCGTTTGGACTAGTTAACTCGTTCATTGTTTGTGTTTTCTTCCCTCCGATTATCCTGGCCTGGACATTAGCTATGTGAATTAGTACTAGGATTAAACCCATGTTGTATTTTCACGGTCTAGTGCATAAGGCCTAACTTTACGAGATTGGTGCCCTTTGCTTTAGCTGCAGACAGCGTCCGTTTTGGTGTGGACTGAAATGTAGACACGGGACTATAATAGACTTAACACGTCGTCCGGGAGAGAGGCCCAACACATCACTCACACTGAGCGATCTCCCTACGACCTCATGCGGTTATGGGAAAGGCAAGACACACACCGATTGATGTCATCCTCCCTCCGCTGCCTTGCGGGATACCTGTTTACTGGAAAGGCTTCGGGAGTAAACCCTGAGGAAAAATCTGCATCTTGTGCTATCTCCAGTCGTCTCGATAATGTCTTGCTATTGGCCAAAAGTAGCCCAGGACGAGAGAGTGAGGTTGACAAAAGGCGCAGTCTTCCTCACTTTGATCCAAATCATCGAGCAGATCACCCTTTTCAGAATACACAGCAAGATAAAAGATTGTCCACACGGCTGAACAAAGAGAGTGGTCTTCATCACATGTAATGGACGGACATGATTACAAGTCAGAATGAGAAAGTTTACTTACAAATTTGTAATTTTCGTTTCACTTTCACTCCTTGCAAATAAATAAATGACGACTAATGTAGTAACTTATCATCGCCACATACTGCGACAAAGCACTTTGCTTGCTCTTGCAGTAGTTGGTGTTGCTACGATTTATTTTACATGATGAGGTTGTTAGACACAGACTAAAAACCCTCTTTGACGTATTCACTCCGGAATATATAAGCATCTAGACAGGTTTATTTCTGCAATGTAAAACTATCGATAGGAAGTACATGCACACATACATTGAGACAAACTTAGTATTCCTTCTCTTCTTCTGCGTTCATTCTCAATCTCCTGCTAACAAGACCTGAAAAGGGTTTTGCAAGTAACAGGATGTAGTCTGGAAAACGGAATGCGTTGAGTCGTGGTTTACAGCTTGACTGCGATATTTGCACCTTTCGGTCCGACACATTCGACTTCAGCAGGAGTTTTTGAGTACCGTGTTGCCTTCCCTCTTCGATCTCTTTTACTTAGCCCGTCTGCCCTGTTGCGGCATGTTGTCCAGGATCAACGCGGGGAGGTGTAGAAGGGTCTTGGCAGCTCTGGTTCGCTGGCCCTGACGTTAGCGGTCAGCTATGGGTCGCTGACCACTGCAGCTCAGTGTCTTGATCCCTTCTTCTTCTTCTTCTGCGTTCGTTGTCTTTCGCTACGATGTCCTGAACAGGGCTTTTCAAGTAGCAAGGTGTTGTCCGGCGAATAGAATGAGTTGCGTCGCTAGTTTACAGACTTACTGCGATATTTGCACTTTTCGGTCAAACACATCCGTCTTTGGCAGGGTCTTGATCCAAAACTTGTAATTGAGAACGTTTTATATACAAAGGACAGCTTAAGTACGGTAACAAAAATTGTTTGAATACTTTTATAGACAAGAGTACGAATCATTTCTTGTGTCGTATTTTTCGACCATAACAGCAGACCTCCAGAGAAGAATCCAGGTCATGGAGATGGGGTGTTCTAGAAGACTCCTAAATGTCACCAACAAAGACCGTATCACAAATGATGAAGTACGATGTAGAATCGAGGATGCAAGTGGACTGTACGACGACCTCCTCACAACGGTCAAAAGGCGAAAGCTGACTTGGTGGACAAGGGCTTCAACAGCAGGATAAATGCTAACGTTCAGGAACTCGAAGTGGTGGACCGTTTAAAATATCTTGGGTCGATTGTCAGTGATGAAGGATCATCTTCTTTTTCTTCTTCGTACTCTGTCAAACGTCAACCTGTATTTTTTCAAAAAAAGCAGCGGTCATCCTGAGTCTGTCGAAACTGCCATAGAGCTTGTCTAGTGTTGCCACTGGTGAAGGCCACATGTGCTTTCTTTGGTCCTCGTATGTCGGGCAGTTTTGCAGCAGATGTTCAGCGGTCATTTTCCCCGTACCACAAGTGCATTCGTCAGTGCCACCTATCTTCAGTTTATTGAATTGATGGTACCTCTGTCTGTTGTGGCCTGTGCGGAGTCTGAAGACCACGACCTGCTCTCTTCTGTTTAACTGGTAATAGGCATCATTTTTTTGTGTAGCCAGTATGTTCTGTTTCCCATTTGGTCATGTATCTGGCTCTAATAAGCCTTTTGGACTCTTCGTAGGGATGAAGGATCAAAATGTGAGGTGTTGGCCAGCAAAGCACAGACAATAGCGGCGCTTGCACGGCTTAACAAAATCTGGCAAGATAAACGGTTAGCACTATGCACGAAAATCAGATTAATGCGTATACTGGTCCTGTCAATATTCCTCTATGCTTGTGAGACATGGACAGTTACAGCTGACCTTCAATGAAGGATACATGCCTTGAAGATGAGATGTTTCCTATGACTTTTAAACGTCACGTACAACGATCGAGTTACAAATGAGGAAATACAAGATAGAGTTACAACAGCAATAGGGCCTTTCGAAGACCTCTTGGCAACTGTCAAAAGAAGGAAACTCGCTTGGTACGGTCACATATCGAGGTCAAATGGTCTTACAAATACAATCCTCCACGGAAAGGTGCAAGGCAGACGACGAAGAGACCGTCCTAAAAAAGATGGGAAGACAACATAAAAGAATGGACCAATCTCCGACCAGAAGAGTCACAGGCAGCGGCATCTGACAGAGAAGGGTGGCGTGGCATTTTGAGGATGCCTTCATGTGTGCCCCAACGACCTAACGGGTTACGGGATGATCTGACCTGACCTAACTTGGTATGACCCCATCTCCAGGTCAAAGGGCTATGCAAATATGATAGTACATGACACAGTACAAAGGTAGCGAAGACGAGGACACACAAGGAACCGTTGGGAAGACAGCATCTATGAATGGACTAACCTACTACTCGAGGAGGCACAAAAAGCAATCTCAGACAGACGGAGATACCGCGGGGTTGTGGAGGTGTCAGCAGGGGTGCCCCAACGATCTCAAGATGAACGGAACTGCTTTTACGACATAGTCACCCTGACTGGCAACACTTTGTCCACCTGCCCACTAGCTTGTGGATGACCTCTAGCAAAGAGTTATTGGTGTGACCTTTAACCAATCTTGCCCCGTGTCCATTACATCATCTGCATTGGGACTCCTCTGCTAAATACTGTCCTATAACACAGGTCATCATGGACAGTTTTGTGGACAGCACTGTGACTAACGTTGAAATCTACTGTTACTTCATGAATAATGTTTCGCCTGTTGTCACGGCCAACCCTGATCTGCTATTTTACTGTATCAGTTGTCACGGCCAACCCTGATCTGCTATTTCACTGTATCAGTTGCCACGGCCAACCCTGATCTGCTATTTCACTGTATCAGTTATCACAGCCAACCCTGATCTGCTATTTCACTGTATCAGTTATCACAGCCAACCCTGATCTGCTGTTTGACTGAGTCAGTTGCCACGAATGTAGGTGCCCCACCCCGCGGATCATCAATGAAGTTTTATCTTTCGTTCTGAAATCGTTCTATCCATTCATATACTAACCGTTGACTCAAACATCTGTCTCCATACTAAACCTTCATTCTTCTGTAGATTTATGAAGGTTTTACACCCTATGACCACCAAAACAAAAATATGAATAACGTCTGGTCGACAGCGGGGCGGTCATGTTGTACGCTACATTGCTACATCCTGAAATAAGATTTGTCGTTGTACATACTCTTTTATGAACTTTATAATAAAATTATGTTAATTAATGACCATCCATCGTTGACTCTACGGCTCTACTGAGGGAATCAGTTAAAAAAACATTCTTCAAAGGTTGTGACAGTCTTATATTCTGCTTCCTATGATCAATACAGTTTCCATTATGTTCCTGCTGGAATACAATGAATGAATATTTCCAGTTTTTGAGCACGTTCGTGAATGTTGGCCTATGCCCAATGGTGTTGGTTGTTAAGTCAATATTGTGCCTGTCTTGCTTAGAGGAGAAGAGAATATCGTCTCGTCAGGTGAGACATACTGGTCAGGCTATGTTAGGGTCAGGTGAGACATACTGGTCAGGCTATGTTAGGGTCAGGTGAGACATACTGGTCAGGCTATGTTAGGGTCAGGTGAGACATACTGGTCAGGCTATATTGGGGGCAGGTGAGACATACTGGTCAGGCTATGTTATGGTCAGGTGGGACATACTGGTCAGGCTATGTTAGTGTCAGGTGAGACATACTGGTCAGGCTATGTTAGGGTCAGGTGAGACATACTGGTCAGGATATATTAGGGTCAGGTGAGACATACTGGTCAGGATATATTAGGGTCAGGTGAGACATACTGGTCAGGATATATTAGGGTCAGGTGAGACATACTGGTCAGGATATATTAGGGTCAGGTGAGACATACTGGTCAGGCTATATTAGGGTCAGGTGAGACATACTGGTCATGATATATTAGGGTCAGGTGAGACATACTGGTCAGGCTATATTAGGGTCAGATGAGACATACTGGTCTGTCTATGTTAGAGTGTTGTGAGACATACTGGTCAGGCTATGTTAGGGTCAGATGAGACATACTGGTCTGTCTATGTTAGGGTCAGGTGTGACATACTGATATGTCTATGTTCGGGTCAGGTGAGACATACTCATCTGTATATGTTCGGTTCAGGTGAGAGGTACTTGTCTGTCTATGTTCGAGTCAGATGAGACATACTCATCACGCTAAGTTAGAGTCAGGTGTGACATACTGATCAGGCTATGTTCGGGTCAGGTGTGACATACTGATCTGTCTATGTTCGGGCCAGGTGTGACACACTGCTCTGTCTATATTCAGGCCAAATGAGACATATTGAATACACCTTACTTACACGCACGTCTCCCTGTAAACAAGCTGTTTCATAACAGTCTAGCTAACGAGGTGTGGTTCGACATTATCCCCTCAGTATTGAACGACACCCAGTTGAAGCCAAGCATAGCACAACCGCCTGGAGAACCCCGGTCTACCTTCATCAGCATGCTCGGGATTTGAGAAAAGCTACTGCAACCCGGCACCTAACGTCCTATTTCATGGTTCACAAAAGAGTAAATTTACTCATCTTAGGCATTTAACAAAAATAAGAACAAGAACATGTCTATGGTATATACATGTACAGCGTAGTTACATTAACAGCGAATCAACAGACCTTTAACAAGTTTTCGTGCTATTTCCTTCACCTTCATGCTGTAGAACGGCTTACTTGTCTTTATAATCACATCAGCTACGCCGTAAAGGCCTTTTCATCATGGCAGGTTCAATCGAATAGGTCCAGCTGAAATCAGATGATTCTGGTCGAATAGTGTAGATATCGCAGCGCCACTGTGAACTGCAACGTGATTGCGTCCTTTTCAGGAAGAAGAAGAAGAAGAAGAAGAAGAAGAAGGAGAAGAAGAAGAAGAAGAAGAAGACGACGAAGAAGAAGAACAAAAACAAGAAGAAGAAGAACAAAAACAAGAAGAAGAAAAGGAAGAAAATATGTCATTGCGTGAAGTGGCTAGGCAAAAAGAAATTATGAAGACAGTTCAATATTTGAATCCGTTTCAGTTGTATATTCTAAGAGAAACTAGAAGGATCAAGACACACACATTTTCTGGACCAAATATGCAGCAGTGAATGAGTTGACAGCAGCCAGCGACTCCTAGATGGCTGCTTGTATCATGATCAGCGAGAAACAGCTAAGACCCTATTCCGTCTTTCAAGTGGCGACCCTTGACACATCCTGCATTAGTGTAGTCTGGGTAAGGGGTAGGTAGGTTAGGAATCGCAGTGGGAAGACAAAACCCAGCACCATTCCTCCCCGCCCGGACCCCCCCCCCCTCTCGCCCTCAAACAAACAAAAACGATGCTGAAATCGTATGTGTCGGGTCGAAAAGAGCAGATATCACACCATAACCGTAAACTACGACACAACGTCCTTTTCAGGAAAAACACAGAAACAGAAACACATTTTCTGCCTTTTCTATTTCCGTAATCTAGGTCATGGCAGCGTCACAACACATTGTATTGTGAGCGGTCTGTTTTCACTTTTCATCATCATGTAGAATGTCCTTTATAGAACGTCGCTCCTATCACAGTCTGCCTGAAAGCAACTCTTTCTCTTGCTAAAACCCCAGCCTTCGCCACAGTCAAACTCAAGTATTCGAATGACACAAAAGCATTCATCAGGGCAACGTACAGTGCAAAATATAAAAAAGTCCACCCTGGCCACATAGAAAACGATGCCTACCATTAACTCTCCAGGCGAGACCAGGTGATAATTCTCCGACTACGCACAGGTCACAACAGACTTAGATGCCATCTGTACAACAAGTTCAAGATTGGCACTACAGACCTTTGTGTCTGCGGTACAGCCCCCATGAAGGTAGAACATATTTTGCAGTCCTGTCCATTGTATACCGACAAAAGAAGTAGCATTTGGCAACAGCTAGTGTCCTTACAGAGCCTTGAGTCGACCACTGCCTTAGTTGGAGTCATTGAAGTTGAGGTCTGAAGATGAACGAGGAAGAAGAAGAAGAAACTCAAGTATTCCTGGATATCTTACAGTCTGTCTGAAAGCAACTCTTTCTCTTGCCAAAATCCCAGCCTTCGCCACAGTCAAACTCAAGTATTCATGGATATCTTGGTGTCATCGTCTTCTTGGTTTACTCCTGCCTATTCAGCCTGGCACCATACCTTCCATCACTGTTTTTACTTCTACTTATCCGTTATAAGATTTTCTGTCTCTCAATGTTTTTCTTTCACTTATGGATATCAACTATTCAGTTCATGTTGTAACAGATCTTAGTTGAAGGGACAATACATAGAAGGAGCTTAAACATGTTTTAACATTTAACAGAGTTGGGAGGAAGATAGAAAGAGCTTAGACATGTTTTAACATTTAACAGAGTTGGGAGAAAGATAGAAAGAGCTTAGACATGTTTTAACATTTAACAGAGTTGGGAGAAAGATAGAAAGAGCTTAGACATGTTTTAACATTTAACAGAGTTGGGAGAAAGATAGAAAGAGCTTAGACATGTTTTAACATTTAACAGAGTTGGGAGGAAGATAGAAAGAGCTTAGACATGTTTTAACATGTTTTAACAGAGTTGGGAGGAAGATAGAAAGAGCTTAGACATGTTTTAACATTTAACAGAGTTGGGAGGAAGATAGAAAGAGCTTAGACATGTTTTAACAGAGTTGGGAGGAAGATAGAAGGAGCTTATGCAACCAGTTTTTCTTTCTCTTTCTTTGGATTTAACTAGGAGCGAGGGACGATGAGGCTAACGTCTGGTCAGACAAAGCACACTGATCAGACAATGTTAGCCAGGGTCAGGAGAAATATACCAGCCAAGACCCTCACCTGACCTCCTCGTTGATCGTCCTGGAAACGGGCTGTTATTAAGGATAACAGTCTGGCTAACAAGGTTAGTTTTGACGTGATCTCCGTAGTAGTGAGCCACGCGTAGATAAAGTCAAGCATAGCCCAACCGTGTGGAGGGCCACGGTCTGCCTTCATCAGCACGCTCAGGATGTCAGGAAAGCTACTGCAGCTCGTCACTTAACGCCCTGTTCATGGCACACATAAGAGTAGCCTACTCATTGTTGGCATTCAAAACAACAACTAGGGACTAGTCAGTGCAGCTGAACTCAGTCCCGCCAGAATTTAAGTAACCGAAACAAAGCTCGTACGTTTTTGTCTCAAAGTGCGCAGGTGGGAGTTTATGTAAACATAAACAACTTGATGTAACATCAGCCATCTGTCCACACGTGAGACGATACCGGTGGTGGCCATGTAGACTTATTGCCGCCGACAAACCCGCGTTGTCTGGAAATCGCGCGATCATGGTGGGGGATAATGGCAAGCAGACTGACAAAAACGTGCGCCGTATAGGAAATTACGCGATCTGGAAATGCAGATCGAATTTAAATCCAAGTGGAGAGACGTGACGCACATTTTAGATATCACTTTGGAGAGAGACGCTCAGTGGAGAGCAGGCAACGGATATATGCAGTTAAGTTAAGAACCACAGACAGAGAACACTCCAGGACAGAGAGAGAACAGTTCACTTCAGAGACGGAGAAAGAACATTAGAACACTTTGTAGAGAGAAGCTCAGTGGTGGACAAGCAACGGAGATATGCAGTTGAGGCATATTTGAGTTGAGAACCACAGAGAGAGAACATGTCCCTTCAGAGACAGAGCGAGAACACTTCCCTTCAGAGACAGATAGAGAACAGTTAACTTCAGAGACAGATAGAGAACAGTTCACTTCAGAGCCAGACAGAGAACAGTTCACTTCAGAGACAGATAGAGAACATTTCACTTCAGAGACAGATAGAGAACAGTTCACTTCAGAGACAGATAGAGAACAGTTTACTTCAGAGACAGATAGAGAACAGTTTACTTCAGAGACAGATAGAGAACAGTTCACTTCAGAGACAGAGAACAGTTCACTTTAGAGACAGATAGAGAACAGTTCACTTCAGAGACAGATAGAGAACAGTTCACTTCAGAGACAGATAGAGAACAGTTCACTTCAGAGACAGATAGAGAACAGTTCACTTCAGAGACAGATAGAGAACATTTCACTTCAGAGACAGAGAACAGTTCACTTTAGAGACAGACAGAGAACAGTTCACTTCAGAGACAGATAGAGAACAGTTCACTTCAGAGACAGATAGAGAACATTTCACTTCAGAGACAGAGAACTGTTCACTTTAGAGACAGATAGAGAACAGTTCACTTCAGAGACAGACAGAAAACATTTCACTTCAGAGACAGATAGAGAACAGTTCACTTCAGAGACAGAGAAAGAACATTATAACACTTTGGAGAGAGACGCTCAGTTGAGAGAAGGCGACGGAGAGGCAGTTGAGATAGATACGCAGCGAACAAGGTAACTACCCGCATATTATGTAAAGGTTGTGATTACCAGTCGTCAGTAGCATATAGAGGCAGTCTTCCAGTCATCCCATTCATCATATTGACGCAGTCCGACCAATCACGTCCACATCACCTTGATCACGTGAATGTAAGTCGCAGCTAGAGGCAGATTTCTGGTGATCCCATGGATCATATTTGACGCAGTCTATCCTGATCACATCGAGACCACTTTAATCTACCGCCGACAAAGAGGAACAAGACCACGGACGTCATACCTGGGTTTAGAACCTACGAAATGCACTATCAGCGGCAATCCGCAACAGAGTTCGATCGCAGCAGACCAGATTAGGAGAGGAGAAAGAACTGGGCAATATCAGTATCGATAAGGTTAGGTTTAGAAGTACGATTGTTTTAGATGGGCGTGTGAAAGAAAGAATTTAAGTTGTTAGAGAGTTTATAGTTGGCAGTGATACTCGAATGAAGAATATGTTGTATTGTGTTTATATTTAGTGTTACTTGAATTTGTTTAGAGTGAGTGTAGATTGAAATAGAATAGAGCAGACCCCTTTACCGTCTGCGCAAGAGCTCTATCAAATCGATCTGCTCTGGTACAATGTTTAGCCTTAATCTTTCTCTAAATCCTTACAATGATACATTTAGTATAATGTTGGACAGTCTACTTGATTTTGACACATGACTGTGTTATTGGATTTTGAGCGTACTTAAAATTGTCATTAGGTGACTATATTCTGTCATATGACATCATACTCCAAAAGAACCAGGCTTTGCAATGGCCACGTGGAACCACGGCTGAAAGGCCAATTCCGCGCGGCAACCAGGGCAGACAAGAAACACTTTTTCAACGAAATTGCGGACGAAGTCAAAAGCTGGTCTCAGATCCCATGACCTCAGACTCGCCTATCAGGCTTCTCCGCTACAGAGACAAACAGAAAAACATGGAGGTCATTAATAAGTCTGATGCCTCCCTGTGCTTGTCATACGAGATGGTAGCGAACAGGTGGAAGGAGCACGACACGCATGCTCTTAACCACCCACAGGTAACGACATGCACTGATCTGTCTGCTGAATATACGGATCCTCTCCCGGACACAAAAATCAACATTGAAAATAGCTGAAGTCGGAAACTTGGAGATGGACGAGCGGCAGGCCCAGATCACATCCTGTCGGAGCTGGACGAGCGGTAGGCCCAGATCACATCCTGTCGGAGCTGGACGAGCGGTAGGCCCAGATCACATCCTATCGGAGCTGGACGAGCGGTAGGCCCAGATCACATCTTGTCGGAGCTGGACGAGCGGTAGGCCCAGATCACATTCTGTCGGAGCTGGACGAGCGGTAGGCCCAAATCACATCCTGTCGGAGCTGGACGAGCGGTAGGCCCAGATCACATCCTGTCGGAGCTGGACGAGCGGTAGGCCCAGATCATATCCTGTCGGAGCTGGACGAGCGGTAGGCCCAGATCACATCCTGTCGGAGCTGGACGAGCGGTAGGCCCAGATCATATCCTGTCGGAGCTGGACGAGGGGTAGGCCCAGATCACATCCTGTCGGAGCTGGACGAGCGGTAGGCCCAGATCCCATCCTGTCGGAGCTGGATGAGCGGTAGGCCCAGATCATATCCTGCCGGAGCTGGACGAGCGGGAGGCCTAGATCACATCCAGTCGGAGCTGTTGAAACACGTCGTAGATCCGATTAGCTCTTCCCTCCATCACTTATTCCTGCAAGTATGGAGGACTGGACACGACGCGGCCGACTGGAGCGAAGGAATTATCGTCTCCCTGTACAAAGGCAAGTGGAACCGCAAAGACTACAGTAATTACAGGCCTATAACACTACTCTTGATACCGGGGAAGGTGTTTGCTCATGTGCTACTGGCTACATTCAAGACTCTCTTGAGCACAAAACGTCGGTCAGATTAGTCTGGCTTTACCCAGGGCCGCTCTACAACCGACGCTATCCTTGCTCTGCGCCTCTTCGTCGAACTGCTCCGGGTCTTCAATCTTCTCTTGTGTGCTGCATACCTGGACTTGAAGTCTGCCTTTGACTTGGTTGATCGGCCGGCTTTAGGGAAAACCCTTTAGGGAATAGGCACCGAAGTCTCCCTGTTGAACTTGATCAAGGAGCTACACAAGGACACCGGCGCCAGAATTCGATTGGGTGGCAGATTCCCCACGACTTCCGGTGTCAGACAGAGATGTGTTCTTGTCCCCAGCCTATTCTACCAGACAGTCGACTGGCTTTTTGGCCGCCTCATCACGCACCAAGAGGGTATGTTGTTTACGCGGACGACATTGTCCTGTTCGACACAGACAGCTCTGAGCTGCAGCGCTCTCAGGAAATCATAGACAGCAAAACACCCTCACTAGGCCTGCCTATATCCTGGACCAACAGCAAAGATCAGAATCTTATTTTCGAATCAGCACCGCAGGGCATTGGACCTCAAGGTCACACTGCAGAGGTAACCAACGAATTCATCTACCTCGGCAGCATATCATCCGATGGTCGCAGGGGTCCCGACATGTCACAGCGGATCGGACGATATAGCGTCTGCTTTGCACGACCTATGGCATGTGTGGGGTAATGGAAAGATCTCCATTGGAACAAAAATCCACCTATACCAGTCATGCGTGGTCCCAGTCCTGTTTTACGACTTCGAAACCTGGACATTACTCAAACATGACATGTCGAACCTGGAGGCCTTCCAGAGCGCATCCAGCGGCGTATCCTGGGCATCCGATGGCATGGACTACATCCGCAACGTGGAGATCTCTGCTAAAACAGACCTCCCCCAATCTCAGAACCCCTTGACCGCCGTCGAGTTGCTTTGTTCGGTCATGTTGTACGGCTGGACCAGGAAACCCCGGCCAACAAGATACCACACAAGTCATTCCTCATCGCCAACCCCCGGCCGACTGGAGGCAGTGGAGCCGTTCCCGCACAGTATCACTCCAGCAGATAACAACCTTCCCCTTCGCTCTAGGTGAAGTCTGGAACCCATTCCGCAGCAGTCGGTCATGGTTGCAGTCGACCGACGCAAGGGACCTCAGACACTTAAGCGAACACTATTATTATTATTCTGTCATTTTGTATTTCGTATGTTCATATTTGAGATACTATCTTTGTATGTTATTCCATGGTGCTGTCAAGTATCGTATCTTCATTGTTTGAATTTAGTAACGAACAAACGAAAAATAGAACATCACATTTTATCCATAATTAATTGGTCAAATCCGGAGTTCACTATTTTCCCTGGTAGAAAAACACATTGTGAAATATGTTGAGATAATAAACGTCAGTTCTGACTAAGACTAGTTAATATCATATCATTCAATGTGTAGACTTGCAGTTTCTGGTAAACAAGTATTCACTGAACTGCTGACCTTCAACGCCTCCTCCGGTGGAGGCAGAAATAACGAAAGAATGATTGAAAAGCCTCTGCATGACTTGGATTGAGTTGAGCTTGCAGAAACCATTAAGCGGAAATCTGATGACGTAGTGGTTGTCAAGGTGCCAACCGGAATTTCTGGTATCCATCAACGCCGTGGACAGCTCGGGGAATATCTCCTCAATAAGCGGACGTTCTGCGCTCAGACAGATTCTTTCACCAAGATCTGGGCTAATACTAACAGCAATGCAGTCTATGAACTCTTGGCTTGTGCCTCGTTCTGTTTTCATCTCATGTACGACTCTGGTTATGTCTTTGGCTTTCTTGATGTTCTCAAGGTCTTTCAGCATGCCAGCAAGTTCGTAGTATCTGCAGATTAAAATAATAATTTTTGGTTAGCAACTATTTTAAAAAAAATGTTAATTTCTCTTTCCTCCTCGTAATCTATCATCAGTATTTTCTTTTTTGTTATTATTTATACGGGGTTGCCACAGCAGAGAGGTGAGGCGTTCGTCTCTCAATAAAAGAACGAAAATACGAGACAGGGAGTGTTCGAATCCTGCAAGTTTCAGCGACGCCTGTTCTAAAGGGAGGTAAGAGACACTAGTATGAAAAAAAAACTGTCTTACTGATGAGCAGAGGAGAAGCAAAGGTTAGGGAAGCAGCCCTTATAAATGCATGCCTAAGATTGGTGTACTGGGTTACCGGGTGCAAAGCAGAGTAACGCAACCTCCCTAATTAAGACAGCCATAGCAATGATTCTGCAAAGTGATGTCCAAGGATTAATGCAGACTGTTCGTTGTGGGCTTCCAAAAAGATGTACGGCGATGCGGGTAGACTTGAGCTGACTGTTGCCTTTCTTAGAGTTTTTGTGTGGGTGTCTGATGGACAAACGATGCAGAAGAGGACTTCTCGATGCGTTAGTTAACTCCTGACGTCTTTTTGGTAGAGTTACAATGGCTCTTGGGGATGAAGGCAAAATATACTGATCCGACATGTTAGTCAGGGTCAGGCAGAACATACTGGCCAAGACCCCGACCTCGGCTTCCCAGTAGTCCTCCCTGGAAACAGGCTGTTCTCATGGCAGCCTTGTTAACGAGGTGAGCGACCGACGTGATCCCCGTAGTAGTGAGTGACACGCAGATGAAGCCAAGCATAGCACAGCCGCCTGAAAGAAGCCGGTCCAGCAGCAGCAGCAGCAGCAGCAGCAGCAGCAGCAGCAACAACAACAACAACAACAACAACAACAACAACAACAGTGGCTCTTATTGCCTCCCAAGTCGTATCTGACGAGGTCCTGAGTCCTCAACCGGTAGTGCAATGAGAGGCTGCTTAGTAAGCTCGTCCCTTTGTGGGATTACAGTATCGATCCCCATTTCGCTGGCCAGACTGTTGTAACACCGCCTGTTTCTAAGAACAGAAAGGGAGAAGAAAGGTCTGGTCTTGATTACTATCTTTGGCCAAAGATTCCACACAGGGAATGAGCTGACAGCAGCCAGAAATGTATAGCTGGCTGTTTGCAGCGTGGTCAACGAACCTGCTCTGACAAAGACCCTATTCAGCAACGAAATGGCGACCCTAGAAAGCGAATAAAGATTTAAGTAGGAAGGCAAACCCAGTACCAAAAAGAATCATAATTAAAAAAAAACTAAAACTAAACTGAAATCGGATTAATGAACCGAAATGCGCAGATATCGCAGCCTCGCTGCAAACTGGGACATAACGTCACAACGTCCTTATGAGGATGAACAGCGAAGAAAAAGATGAAGAAAAAGAAGAAAATTAAAATTAAAAAAAAGAAGTAGGCAAAGAAGAAGAAAGAAAAGAAGAAAACGAAGAATAATAAGAAGAAAGGTAGATGAAAGTCAGTATGTATCACCTGATATTGATTACTCTTCGCTCCGGTTACCTTCACAGGAAACATTTTATATTCCTTATCTCCTTCTCTAATAATAAAGCGAGGCTGCGACGGCACTGAAAGGTCAAATATAAACCTTATGGATAAAAGAGAATCGATGCTGTGACTATATCTCACCTGGCTTCCTCGTACAGCTGCTCATACTCGTAAAACTCTGTTGGCACTACCAGCCTCTGTGTCCTCAAGTAGTTGAGTATGTATCGAAAGAGCTTGCCGTCTCTGTCTATAAAATAGTGCTGCTTCAGTGTGTCAAGGACGATTGGAATGCTTCCATTGAACATACGTGCCAGTTTCGAATCTGGAAATCTGCAGACAGAGTAGGTAAAACTAGTAATTAACTTGTTCAATCCCAGTCCAAATGGCAGTGTATTTAGGACGATTGGAATGCTTCCATTGAACATACGTGCCAGTTTCGAATCTGGAAATCTGCAGACAGAGTAAGTACAACTAGTAATTAACTTGTTCACTCCCAGTCCAAATGGCAGTGTATTAAGGACGATTGGAAAGCTTCCATTGAACATACGTGCCAGTTTCGAATCTGGAAATCTGCAGACAGAGTAAGTACAACTAGTAATTAGCGTGTTCACTCAGCTTGTTCAGTCCAAATGACAGGTGTATATAAACTTACAAGGACGGATCGGAGCACCATTTTCAGACTGAGAACCCAACACATCCCACTAAACAAATACCTGAACAGAATCCAACCACAACATACTCCTGAGGGCCAGCTGTGTACACACCCATATCAACCCGTTGGTCATCATCTCTTTGAGTGCTTAGCGCTCAACGATTTTAGGAAAAGGTTCCTTCCTCCGTGTCCAGATACATGGCATATTTTGTATGGCAAGAGACAACAGCTGATAAACACACGCAGATATCATTACATGGCATTAGTTCGAAGGGTGAGAGTCCGGATGCTGCTGTATCCGTAACAACAACAACTTGTTCATTCCGAAATATTTTGTCCTCTAGACATGTTTATTTTCAACTAGGTACTTGCGTTTTAAATCAGCCCAAACAAAATAAATATTTATTTATAGCACAAAATTTGAGTTCGTGACGTCACAGAAGTCTACTTTTTAACTGCTGGGGGTGTCAAACAATAGACGAGAATTTCTTGAATCTGTCAACGTTAGTACATGATAAGGAGAGTAGCATACATTATGTACAACAGCATGGCATTATCCACGCTGTCAGACGATGTAATAACAACCATGTTATCTAACAATAACCCTAAACCTATCCCTAAACCTAACCATAACCCTAATCCTAACCATAAATCTAACCCAAGCAATAACCATAACCCTAACCCTTCGCAGAACGGAATATACCCATCTTTCTACACGTCCATTTTTATCTAAGTATCTACTTATCTATTTTAAATAAAATTAATTCCACTTGTTCTCTCCTTAACCCGAAATGGAATGTCCCTTTACGTGTGATGGGAACCTAGGGAACTCTGTTTGGGGTGAATTAAGACGCAATTACCCTCAACTTAACTTAACTTAACGTCTTTACATTGGTTTAGAAGGCAGAGTATGTGCACAACCAATTTATTTGACTTCACTTCATCTAAAAGCTGTGCTCATCCAATCTGTTCTTGAATGCATTAATTGACCCAGCCTTCACTATTTCCTGTGGTAATACAATTCAAACATTCACCACTCTCTGACTACAAAAATATTTTCTAGTATTTATTCTGGACCTTTCTTTAATTAATTTGTAGCTTCGCACTCTTATTCTTGTTGGCGTGTGTTTTGAAAAAAACTTGATATAATCTAATGTTTTCCCCCATAACTATTATTCCAAAATACCGCTATCAGCTTTGTCGCTCTTCTTTGTAACCTTTCCAGCATGTTTATATCCCCTATACGATAAGGACTGAACACAGTGCTCCAATCTAGGTCTAACTAATCCTTTTTACAGTTTGGCTTGGCTTCGTTCGTTTTCAATATCCCGCTACCAAACCCTGAAAGGGCTTAAGTAGCAGAATGTGGTCCACAGAAAGGAATGCGTTATGTCGTAGTTTACAGCAATGACTGCGATATTTGCACCTTTCGGTCCAACACATCCGACTTCGGCAAGAATTTTTTGAGTACCGGGTTAGCATTTCCTCTTCGATCTCTTCTCCTTAGCCAGTCTGCTCAGCTGAAGCCTGTTATTCAGGATCACCGCGTGGAGGTGTAGAAGGGTCTTGGTAGCTCTGGTTCGCTGGCCCTGATGCTAGCAGTCAGCTATGGGTCGCTGACCCCTGCAGCTCATGCGCTGCTCAGCATCTTGATCCCTTTTTACAGTCTGATTATCACTTCCTTGCTCCTATATTTAATATTTCTTATTATCTTGAACATGAAAAACTATCGGTAGAATGTACAGGTAAATGCATGGTAGGATGTACAGGTCAATGCATGGTAGGATGCACAGGTAAATGCAATGGTAGGATGTACAGGTAAATGCATGGTAGGATGTACAGGTAAATGCATGGTAGGATGTACAGGTAAATGCATGGTAGGATGTACAGGTAAATAAATGGTAGGATGTACAGGTAAATGCATGGTAGGATGTACAGGTAAATGTATGGTAGGATGTACAGGTAAATGCATGGTAGGATGTACAGGTAAATGCATGGTAGGATGTACAGGTAAATGTATGGTAGGATGTACAGGTAAATACATGGTAGGATGTACAGGTAAATACATTGTATACCTTGAATAAAACTTGATATTTGAGAAACTGGTAAATATATGCGTGACCCTCGTCCAAGCCAATGTATCAGCTCTACGACATTGTAAGAAATTTGGTGAGCCGACACATTGTCTCTACGGACAGAATCAGTAAGCCGGTCCCCGATTTTTGTGGGTTTTTTGTGGGTTTTTTTTTGGTTTGCGTTCGCCTTACTTATCTATTCCCCAAGACGGTGTGCGTTACAAGGTGGTTTTTATTTTGCGCCTGTCGGTTCAGTGCATCCGACTTCAGCATGCATTTTATGTAAGGGTCTGCTTCCTCCTGCATTTTCTAAGGGTTTGCTTACCCGGGGTAACAGACGGTGCTGTGATGGGGATCGAACCCAGCACCTTCGGTTGTGAGCTATGTCACTTAACCACTAGCCCACGCCGTCCCCTGTCCCATGCGGCCCAATAAAATAGTCGCTTGGTCCTATAGTTTCCTACAATACCCATAAGCTCGGAGTCAACCTGTTTCAGGGCTAGTGATGAATATTGTGACAGTGAATATACTCGATGGTAAAAGCGCCAGAGAAAAAAATTTAGATGATGACATGAAAAACTGGATGGGAATACGAGGTTAAATGGAATTGCACAAAGGACTGATGGTTCTGTAGGGAATTGATCAACGCCATGGATAATTGATCATCAATGCAGCTGGCATGACGTTTAATGATGATCATGAGCGCTTTACAAAAATGTTTCCCAAAAGGGTAGTCCGCAGAGATTGCTGTTCCGGTACGCAAATTTTATAGAAACTGGAGAAATAATAAAAACATTTTCTCGACTGGGTCTTGGCTTCGAACGATCTTAAGGGATCAAGATGCTGAGCAGCGCATGAGCTGCAGTGGTCAGCGACCCATAGCTGACTGCTAGCGTCAGGGCCAGCGAACCAGAGCTGCTAAGACCCTTCTACACCTCCACGCGGTGATCCTGGATAACAGGCTGCAGCAGGGCAGACTGGATAAGGAGAAGGGATCGAAGAGGGAATGCTAACCCGGTACGCAAAAAATGCTTGCTGAAGTCGGATGTGTTGGACCGCAAGGTGCAAATATCGCAGCCAAGCTGTAAACTATGACATAACGCATTCCGTTCTCTGGACTACATTCTGCTACTTAAGCCCTTTCAGCGTTTGGTAGCCGGAGATTGAGAACGAACGAAGAAGAAGGAAGGAAGAAGGGAGGGAGGGAGGGAGGGAGGGAGGGAGGGAGGGAAGGAGGGAAGGAGGGAGGGAGGGAGGGAGGGAAGGGAAGGGAAGGGAGGGGAGGGGAGGGGAGGGGAAGGGGAAGGGGAAGGGGAAGGGGAAGGGGAAGGGGAGGGAAGGAAGGAAGGAAGGAAGGAAGGAAGGAAGGAAGGAAGGAAGGAAGGAAGGAAGGAAGGAAGGAAGGAAGGAAGGAAGGAAGGAAGGAAGGAAGGAAGGAAGGAAGGAAGGAAGGAAGGAAGGAAGGAAGGAAGGAAGGAAGGAAGAAGAAGAAGAAGAAGAAGAAGAAGAAGAAGAAGAAGAAGAAGAAGAAGAAGAAGAAGAAAAAGAACGATCTTAAGATATACCTGTAACGTTTTCTACAAATAAAAACGGTTGAGACTTTTTCGTGGTATAACTATACAATTCTATGTTAAGTTTATTATGTATTCTAGTTTATTAACACCTCACAGTCCGATCTAATTGATCAGATTGGTTTCTTAAGACACGATTCTAATCAATAAGAAAGGACTCCAAAGAAGTAAAACACGTATCTAATCAATTAGATGGACTGTAAATGGTTAAGACACGAATATAATCAATTAGATGGACTGTAAATGGTTAAGACACAAATCTAATCAATTAGACCGAACCGTTAATGACTAAGTATCATTTATATTTTTTAAAATAACCATTTAATTTATTGTTTTACTGTCGTAACAAAAGACGCGTGTAACTGATATCATTAACTCGTAGAAGAGTTATAGAAATGGTTAAGCATGCATTTAAACAAATTTAAATGCAAATTTATATTTTCTAAAAATAGCAATAATCAATCAATTGTGCACAGTTCCCCGTAACAATGGATAAATCCTTGTACTTGTCACGTCTCAATTTTACATGCCTTTCAGCGTGTGCTTAATATTAATTTGAGTGCTTTTTATATTTAATCCTTTGTGTATTTGACTAAAGTTGTCTTTTCCGTGAAATTTCGGTAATATGTGACGGAAAAACAAACAAAGTTCTTGGAAAAACAATTAGCAAGGCGCGGTGGGATCGAGAATCACAAGAAGAGGATCGTTAGAGACGGGCTAAATCAATGAAGCGAGGCGTGGAGATTACTTAGACTTGGCGCAGAGGAACAAGTGATGTTAGTCAATGTAATGTTTGAGTGGTTCTTGATGCTCAGCAAAGTTCCCAACAGAATAGTGGAACAGCATTGTTTGAGTGGTTTAAGTGAAACTCAACGGGCGTTGTATGAGGAGACGGCGGGGTGATAATGAACGAGGGGTTGGTGGATGGGGTGACAATGAACGAGGGTTGAGAGGGGAGAGGGGTAATGAACGGGGGTTGGGAGGGGGGAGAGGCAATGAACGATGGTTGGGAGGGGGGAGGGGCAATGAACGAGGGTTGGGAGGGGCGAGGGGCAATGAACGGGGGTTGGGAGGGGGGAGGGGCAATGAACGGGGGTTGGGAGGGGGCGGGGCAATGAACGGGGGTTGGGAGGAGCGAGGGGCAATGAACGGGGGTTGGGAGGGGAGGGTGACAATGAACGGGGGTTGGAAGTGGGGAGGGGCAATGAACGGGGGTTGGGAGGGGAGGGTGACAATGAACGGGGGTTGGAAGTGGGGAGGGGCAATGAACGGTGGTTGGGAGGGGGGAGGGGCAATGAACGATGGTTGGGAGGGGGAGGGTGACAATGAACGGGGGTTGGGAGGGGAGGGTGACAATGAACGGGGGTTGGGAGGGGAGGGTGAAAATGAACGGGGGTTGGGAGGGGAGGGTGACAATGAACGGGGGTTGGGAGGGGGAGGGGCAATGAACGGAGGTTGGGAGGGGGAGGGGCAATGAACGGGGGTTGGGAGGGGGAGGGGCAATGAACGGGGGTTGGGAGGGGGGGGGTGACAATGAACGGGGGTTGGGGGTTGGGAGGGAGTTTTTGTTTACGTTCGCCTTATTTCTCTATTCCCCAAGGTGGTGTGCTCACCTTATTTCTCTATTCCCCAAGGTGGTGTGCTCACCTTATTTCTCTATTCCCCAGGTGGTGTGCGTTGCACTATGTTTTTAGTTTTCGCACGTGAGCCCAGTGCATCCGACTTCGGCGAGCATTTTATGTAGAAGTCTGCTTCATTCTGCATTTTTTAATGGTTTGCTTCCCCGGGGTAACAACCGGTGCTGTGATTGGGGTGCGAACCCAGCACCTTCGGATTGTGAGCTGTGTCACTTAACCACTAGCTCACGCCGCTGGGCACTTTTGAAACCAGTAACGAATACCACGTAGCCACTATTACCTTCCTCAATGGGGTTATTCCACACCAGACGACCACAATTGTATTTTAATGTAACCGCATCCCAGATTTTTGTATTACAATTGTTGAACTGGATTCTCTCACATGTCAAAAACAGTGATGCGAATATAAAGGGCATATGCCTTACAGTTTTAGAGTTATGGAGGGATGATAATTAGGGACAGGTTATATACATTCACGAAGCATCATGGAATGAGGAAATAAGACGCAGGAAATACTACGGTCAATGTCGTCTTGTGAAAAAACATTTGACCAATTGCTCTTTTTTTTAAAATTATTTTTTCCTAGCAACATATTCACTTACTTTTTTGTTATACGAGAGCTTCAGTGTAATAGTTTTCTATAGAGAATATACATATGAGAGCTTCAGTGTAATAGTTGTCTATAGAGAATATACATATGAGAGCTTCAGTGTAATAGTTTTCTATAGAGAATATACACATGCGAGCTTCAGTGTAATAGTTTTCTATAGAGAATATACATATGAGAGCTTTCTTACAGTAGTTATCTATAGAGAATATACACATTAGAGATTTCTTACAGTAGTTTTCTATAGAGAATATACAAATTAGAGCTTTCTTACAGTAGTTTTCTATAGAGAATATACATATGACAGTAGTTATCTATAGAGAATATACATATGACAGTAGTTATCTATAGAGAATATACACATTACAGCTTTCTTACGGTAGTTTTCTATTGAGAATATACATTTAGATGTTAAGCGCTATTCAGTCATGATAGACTGACTTTATACTTAATAGCCAACATTATTAACTCATTCTTGCACAGAATGAGTCTCAGGGACACCGTCAAGTGACATTATGGAGCATTCAAGCAAACATTAGATCATGTCCTGGAGGACTGCACTACTTAAACAGACCAAAGATTGAGAGCCAGGTCCGGGGTAGCAAACATTCTCTAAAAGCTGTGGGGGACCGGCGAAGACCTGAAACTAAATATTCTAATATAAAACTGGCGCTGGGAAATGAGTATGTTTATAAATTTAGGTGTGAAGAATCGTATGCATAATTATGACAAATTTTCAAACCAATATATCAGCTCTACGGCATTATACACATTTTAGAAGCCGATTTAACGGTTAGACAAAGGGAATCAGTTAAGCAACGTGGACTATAACATGGCCTCCATTACGTCAGGCCTGATACTAAAAGGAAAATAACACTAATAGATCTTAATGCACACTTTGAAAAAGCGGTGGAACGGAAGAGCATTTCTGTCGCCTCCAGCGAGAGTTATATTTCCCGTATTCGATTTTAGTACCAGGCCCGTAGTAAAGAAGGCCGTGACTATACTCGTTTCTGGGGCCCCTCTTGAATTAGGCATCCCGAAGCGTAAGCTTCATTATTTTCATAGCAGATCCGCCACTGCATGCAAATGGTGATGGTAGGAATAACCCAGAGGCAAGACCTCACATAATGAAAGCTTTAAGGTTACCGCCATAGGCAGAGTGCATACACTACTGGTGGGTAGGATAAATGTCATGAGGAAAAAACAAACCCGTAGAGGCCCAAACTCCAGATCGACAGCTCTGCAGGTCTGGTAACAGTAAAAGGGAAATAACTCAAAAGCTTAGTGCGTACAGTCAAATATGAGTGGAAAATTATTTTGTTTTTTAAAACACGCTATCATTTCAAAATCCACTCAAAAGTAAACAATAATTTAGTTCAATTAACTTAGTCTTACTTTTACGTCATACGCCAATCCATCATTATGTTTTATCTTTAAAAATTAAAAAAAAAAAAAACTTTAAGCGGAAAGGGGGGGGGGGGGGCCCGGGGGGGGAGGGGGGGGAGGGGCCTCGATTTCATTGCATCGGGTTTTCCCCATTTAGCTCGGTCTCTCTCAGCAGATGGGTACACCCCCCCCCCTCCCCCATCTGTCGAAAGCATCGCACAAAGCATTTTGTTTCAAAAGAAATATGAAATAAAAGGGGGAGGAAGACTAACGTCTGGTCAGGCACAACATACTGATCAGATGTGTTAGCCAGGGTCAGGCAAAATATATTGGCCAAGACCGTGACCTCGGCTACCTAGTAGCTCTTCCTAGAAACGGGCTGTTTTCATGGCAGCCTGGTTAACCAGGTGAGGGATCTATGTGATCCCTGTAGTGATGAGCGACACCTACCACCTAACACAAAAGAGTGGACATATTCATTTCTGCTTCAATTTCTAAAAATCGACGTCACTGCACTCCTGGCATACCCATAGGTGCTCAGTCTCTCTCGTCAAATGGCGTAAGGTATGGATGCTGATGGTCCCTGTAGCTCGCTGGTTGTACACTCTCCTGCGCCGTCCTCTCTTGCGCCCCACTCCTCTCGAACCTCGTTTAATGTCGAAACTTTGTAGTCTGTGGATTGCTGCTTCATCTATTGCGGTGTCCTTATCCAAGAGGCGATTGATTGATTTCAAAAGGTTACTTCTATCCATCACAAATGTGCCTTTGATGGAAGCTTGTGAAGCCAAGATGTCAGCTCTTGCATTGCCATGAACCCCGGCTTTCCAAAACCAAGCCATGAGAGTTATAACAGGAGGCACCAAGTCAACGCCAATTGTAGAACTTGAAAAGATTACAAATATGTAATCCATGACCGACAGAAGAGACTGCAGAGCCCAGCAGCAAGTAGAAAAACTCAGAAGACTGACTGACCATCCAATGCATCAGAGACTAAAAAAATTTGGAAATGGGAAACTAAAGCGGAGAAACTTTGCAGAAATAGCCAAAGCAAAGCTGAACGAAGACCTATGAACGTACTAACAACACCAAAGCCCATCCCTACTGTACGAAAACCTACCTGGAGGCAGCATATATTTGCAGAGGTGATATAAAATATACCAGGTATTGGAAACAAAAACAGCCAGACTGAAAAAGAAGAAGAGATACAACCCTGAGGTACATAACGGAAAATTACCCAAGCATGGACTGGACCCATGCATACACCGACGGTTCTGTAACAAACACAACACAGAACGGAGGGGCAGGGGTATTCCTAATCCTATAAAATACCAGAAAAATAACACTGTCAGTGGCAACTGGAAAATACACAAGCAATTTCAGAGCGGAGGCAGAGGCACTGAGGGCTGCAGTAGAAGAAATGGTGATAGGTAAAAGGAATGAAAGCCATATAGTCCTGCTTACAGATGCCCTGGCCGTAGTCACATCACTAAAAAGCCAGAACAATACTGAACAACGATTTAAGAGCAGTACTCTGTCAACTATGTCAGCAGTCCGCACCAAAAAAAGTAGTGGTACAGTGGGTTCCATCCCACTGTAACATCCAAGGCAACGAGGAGGCAGACAGACTGGCAAAAGAAGGTGCAAGACTACTACAACCAGATACTAATGTGACATACGAAGAGTCAAAAAGGCTTATTAGAGCTAGATACATGACCAAATGGGAAACAGAACATACTGGCTACACAAAAAACGATGCCTATTACCAGTTGAACAGAAGAGAGCAGGTCGTGGTCTTCAGACTTCGCACTGGCCACAATAGACTGAGGTACCACCTATTCAACAAATTGAAGATAGGTGGCACTGACGAATGGTCGTGTGGTACCGGGAAAATGACCGCTGAACATTTGCTGCAAAACTGCCAGACATACGAGGATCAGAGAAAGCAGATGTGGCCTTCACCAGTGGCAACACTAGACAAGCTCTATGGCAGTGTCGACAGCCTCAGGATGACCGCTGCTTTTTTCGAAAAAATACAGGTTGACGTCTGACAGTGTACGAAGAAGAAGAAGAAAGAAAAAGAACCCGGGCATAAGCAGGACAGTAGATCAACCTCTGGAGGTTTGAGGCCTCAACAGCAGCTTTCCACTCGTATCTAAGCCATCCCTTCTGTACTTTCTTAAGTACGGCTTGCGCGTCTGTCACGATGACTGCCTTTGTTATAAAAGTCTCAGATATCCATTTCAGTGCTGAGGACACTGCTTCCGTCTCCATTCTCCTACTGGAGATTGTTGACATGTATGCCCTACTGCGCTCAGCAACGACATCTCCTCTCACTCTAGCCGAGAAACCCCACCCTGATGTCCGACTGCGCACGACTGCTCCGTCGGTATATGACAGCGTCACTCTCCTGTGTGTTCTCAGTTATCAGCTGATTTACCTCATGCTCTGCGCTCTCATATTCATTGTGGGCAATAAACAACAACCAACATGCAGTTTTTCTTCTTCTTCGTCTTATAATAATAAATATTATTATTATTAATGTTATTGTTATTATTGTTGTTGTTGTTCTTCTTCTTCTTCAACCTCTTCTTCTAATAGGGGAGAAGAGACAATCGTCCCATCAGGCAAAACATACCAATCGGACTATGTGATTCAGGGCCAGGGGAACATACTGATCGACTCTTCCTCACTTCCAAGCAGTTATCCCATGAAACAGACTGTTTTATGGTCTTCTAGTCAATTATAGGGAGAGGGAATTGTCTCCGGTATCCCCATAGGGATGAGCTTAATGTGGGGTCTCATATTGCACTACAGCCAGGAGGACCCGGTCCACCTTCTCAAATACGCCTCGTGATGTAAGGAGAGTCCCACCAAAGAAACGTCGCCAAGAGTTAATCCAATTCAGTTTAAACCCAAAATTTTCGAACAAAAACAAATTTCTAATAGAAGTGTCAAACATGGACATTCAAGAGATTCTTCATCCTCAGTTTTTCTTGTAAAATAGAACATCGTCACTTTGTGCCGTAATTTACAGGTAGGTTGCCTTTCGGCCCAACACGTTCGGTTTCAGAATAGCATTTTAAAAACCATGTTTGCCTTTCTTTCGCGATTTCTAATCTGTTAACCAGACTTCACGAATGCAGCCTGTTTCCAGAGCCGTCACTTGATGATGGAAAAGGGTCTTGGTCAGCTCTGGCTAGCTGACCCTTAGGTCAGCTCCTGCTAGCTGACCCTTAGGTCAGATCTGGCTAGCTGACCCTTAGGTCAGCTCTTGCTAGCTGACCCTTATTGAAGCAGCCAGCTATGAGTCAATGGCTCCTGCCAGAATATCCACGTTGCATTTTCGCGCCTAATTCAAGGGATAAAGCTCTTTGACCAATGCACAAAAGCAAAGGATCGCAAGTACAACTAAGCGCTTGCTAAAAGCGATCAAGGTCACTAAAACAAGACAAGAGAATAAATTAAATCCGACAAGACGTCACGTGGAAAATCGTCCTATGAAATCTATAGACATACAATTTAATGATTTGGTGGCATGAACTGTAGCGTGCAGCGACCCAACGCTGGCTGCTAGTGCATGGCCGGCCATCTTTCAGGGCCGGCGAACCAGAGCTGCCAAGACCCTTCTACACCTCCACCCGGTGATTCTTGATAACAAGCTGCAGCAGGGCAGACTGGATATGGAGAAGGGATCGAAGAGGGAAAGCTAACCCGGTACCCAAGGATGATATGCTTAACTACAAGTCATTCCGGACTACATCCTGCTACTTGCAAAGCCCTTTCAAGAGATTTCAAGAGGTTTGAGAACGAAGAAGAAGAAGAAGAAAGGTGTGGTCACACGACAAGAACGCCCCCCCCCCCCCACCTACGAGTCGCGGGAGTCCTAGACAGCCGGGCTTCAACTGAAGAGGACTACCAAGAAAAAATGGACTGACGGTGTTACCCACCTATATCCATTGATTAAAGTAAAAATCGACTATACACAAAGAAATATTGTAGTCGTATTTCAACTTATAGACAAAATTGATAGATTGAACAACGATAACTGATGAAAGAATGAACAATTTTCAAAGCGTCTGTTTTGTTGTGCATATTTCAATAGCAACAGATGCGCGTGCATACACGCGCACACCTTGTGGGGAGTAGGAGTAGATTTCTTGCACACTTGACGTTCCTCGTGTCTCAATATCGATAGCAGACAAATATCGTTTGCATCGATCTTCCAACAAAAAAAAATGCGCTCATAAGGTATTGAACACTCAATGTTAGTGGTTCTCACTGACTGAATCACTGCCTGTGGACATCTCTTTGGAGGTTCAATTTGACGAGTTCTTTTTCCGGCGGGAAGACATCTATTTTCTTCTGCCGCTTGAGACTAGGGATTTACATTGTGTACGAAACTAGAGTCTCTACAGGGCATGACAGATTGTGGGAACACAGATGGCAATTTTGACGCATAGTATTCTGAATGGTTCGCACGGGTGTTGTATAGACCCGAAAGGCGCATAATGAAAAGTAACGCTGAAAACATACCATGAATGTTGTATTAGGCGACTGAGGAATGTTAGACATAGGGCTGGCTACCTCATCTTATACAGATGTTATATGGAGGAAGACTAACGTCTGGTTAGGTAAAATATACTGATCAGACATGTTAGTCAGGGTCAGGCAAAACATACTGGCCAAGACCCTTACCTCGGCTTCCTCGTAGCGTTCCCTGGAAACGGGCTGTTTTCATGGAAGCCTGGCAAACGAGGTGAGGGAACGATGTGATCCCCGAAGTAGTGAGTGACACGCAGATGAAGCCAAACATAGCACAACCGCCTGGAGGACCCAGGTCCACCTTCATCAGCACGCTCAAGATGTGAGGAAAGCTACAACAACCCGCCACTTAACGTCCTTTTCAATGCGCACAAAAGAGTAACCTACTCATTATGTGCATTCACTAACAACAACAACAACATGCAGATGTTAAGCTACAAAAACTTGAGCAAACATGGACAAATCAACAAAGAAAGCATGATGGGGTCTGATCTAAATCGGGACTGAAAGGTTTGAATTGATTGATTGAGATATTGATTGATTTAAATATTGATTGATTGAATTGAAATATTGATTGATTGAAATATTGATTGATTGAAATAGTGATTGATTGAAATATGGATTGATTTAAATATTGATTGATTGCAATATTGATTGATTGAAATATTGATTGATTCATTCTTAGCTTTTTCGTCTTAATAAACAGACTCCCTGGGGGATTGGCTCTTGTGGATTCGAGATTACCAGTGCTGGGGGGTGGGAGAGAGGGGGTTCCTGTGGCTTTCTTTCACAACCAGATCAGATGTCAGACAGGTGTCTGGTTCCCTCCCGACTACAGAGCGGGGCAAGTGGTTATCCTGGAAATAGGATGCAGTAGTGTAGTTTAGGTACGAGCACAGCGGTAGCTGACGTGCTGAAACCGAACGTATCGGTACCAATGGCCCAGATATCGCAGCCTCGCTGTGAACTACGAAATAATGCCACAATGTTCTTACCAGGACAAAGTCCGAAAAGAGAAAGAAGGAGGAGAAAAGAAGAAGAAGAAGAAGAAGAAGAAGAAAAGAAGAAGGAGAAGAAAAGAAGGAGAAGAAAAGAAGAAGAAGATATGAAAATATTTATAAGGGCCTTTCGTAGTTCCCGTTAGTGTCAGGTACAACATATGGACCAAGAACCCACCTCGTGTCCAAACCGTGTACCTGGAAATAAGCTGTGTTGCAGCAGCCTGGACAACGAGGTGAGGTTTATTACTGTAAACTACGGCAGTAAGCCTGGTCAGCAGCTTGTCATTGCATTACAGCTAGGAGGACCCATGTATTCACTATTCTGTATTCTCTGGAATATAAGACGAGTCATTATGACCCGCTGTCAGAAAAATTGCAAATCGAGAAACTCAGTCTAAGCAGCTGCGATTAGCAATATGTGTGTGGGTGTGTGTGCATGTGTATGTGGGGGGGGGGGGGAAGGCTGGTTAGTTTCCTGTGTGGGTGGGTTTGGTGTGTATGTGTGTGTGGGTTGGTGGGTGAGCGTGGGAGGGGGGAGGTTGTGTGTGTGTAGGTGTTAATGTGGGTTGGTGGGTGATTTGAGTTTTGGTGAGTTTTGTGTGGGTGGGTGGGTTGTGTTTGTGTGTGTGGATTGGTTTTGTGTGTGTTTGTTGATTGTGTGAATTGGTGGGTGAGAGGAGGATTTGTGTGTATGTGTGGGTTGGCAGGTAGGTGGATTGTGGGTGTGTGGGTGAGTGTTTGTGTTTTGTGTGTGTGAGTGGGTATGTGCGCGTGGGTGGGTGCGCGTGTGGGTGTAAATGTGTTGTGTGTGTGGATTGTTGGGTGTGTGGGTTGTTGGGCGTGTGTGTTTTTAAATGTGTGCTTGCGGCAAAATGGCATGTTAACTTTGGAAGTATTACCTCGAGACTGCAGCCACTCACTGACAGACGTCACTATTATCATGTAGAATATCCTTCACATAAAGTCGCTCTTATAAGATTCTCAATCTTTGGTCATCATTACCGCTTCTGCTGCTTTCATCATCAGAACCTCTTTAGTTTCCCGTCTCCATCTTCTCATCGGTCTGCCCTTGTCATGTTCGCAAGGCACCATTCTATCTTTTATCGTTTTTATAGACAGTTCTGGCGTTTGATGTGGCCAACGTATTAAAGTATCCTACGCGCAGTTTAGATGATACAACCAAAAGTTCAGATCCAAGTACTCTCATTCAAGCAGCTCAAAGAACTATCGATGCCTATCCCGATGAAAGGATACATGTATATATCTGTGGATCTACGTTTAAAGCCACCATCAAAGCATGTTATGGCGTGTACATACAATACCCGGACGGATCTTCGGATGAACTATCTGATGCTTGTGGATAGGTTTGCTCCAAATATGAAGCTAAAATCACACAGCATTTGAAGCCGCTTTGGATCATCTGAAGATAGTTTTTGATGCCTTTCCTTCAAAGACTCAAAACACCGTTATTTTCACAGATTCAATATCAGCTCTTCAAGCATTAGACGTTGTTGGTTATTGTAGACCGGACCTTATCCAGTGCTGTCAAAATAATTCTGCAGTGGATCCCTGGTCATTCAATCACACCTGGCAATGACAAGGCAGACAGACTAGCAAAATTAGGGCATTTGACTTGGTCAGTCGTGTGGGTCTGTTCAAAGCGCTCATGAGGATTGGATGCCCACCGATTCTTCTGAGTTTTATCGAGTCGTTCCATACTGACATGAAAGGCACCATCAACTTTGACTGGGCGTCCTCAGAGGAGTTTGCAATCAAGTGTGGAGTAAAACAAGGCTGTGTACTTCCTCCAACCCTCAGTGGAATATATTTCTCACTTCTCTTGAAGCATGCATTTCGTGATCAGGAAGGCGGTATTTTCATTCATTCTCGTACAGATGGTGGCCCAAAGGCTGAGATTGAGTGTGCTCTTTGCGGATGGTACCGCAATTACGACTCACTCAGAGGAAGAACTGCAAAGCTTACTATCTGCATTTTCGGATGCCTGCTGTGAGTTTTGGTCAACAATCAGTGAAAAAAAAAGTTGTGGTCCAGGGTGAAAACAAATTACCCGTAATCTCCATTAATGATGAGGTTCTCGATGTAGGAAATAATTTTACGTACTTGGGATCCTCAGTCAATAATAAACTATCCCTGGACCAAGAGATCAATATCAGGATAGACAAGGCAGCAACAACAATGAGCAGATTAACAAAAACGGTATGGGAGAACAATATGCTCACTGTTAAAACAAAAATACTTGTTTACCAGACCTGTGTCCTCAGCACTGTTCTTAATGGCAGTGAGACATGGTCCACCTACATGCACTGTGGAACTGAAACGCCTGTCCAGTCAGGCACAAAATACTGACCAGGAGTCTGAGTCAGGGTTAATACACCATGACTACAATATCTCTTCCATGTAACCTTCCATGGAAACAGGCTGTTTTCATGGCTGACGTTGTGGATCGATGTGATCCCCGTAGTAGTGAGCGCCACGCAGATGTAGCCAAGCAAAGCACAATCGCCTGATGGACCGCGGTCTACCTTCATCAGCACGCTCAGGATGTGAGAAAAGCTACTACAACCCGTCACTTAACGTCCTTTTCAGTGCGCACAAAAGAGTTAACTTCCTGTGGACATTAAACAACAACCTACATGCACCAGAAGAGGCAGCTAAACACCTATAATATATATATATATATATATATATATATATATATATATATATATATATCTAAAAGATTATAGTGATTACGGGACAATCTGGCAACATGTAGTCTTATAGCAGACACTGCCGTCGGCGATGAAGTATTGGGTACTTCATTGTACGAAGCCACATTTTTATGATGTGAGGTGGCCATGTTACTCACTGCCTTGTTCCTTCCCTAGCCACTAGGGGCTACAGGTGGCGGGAGTTCTTCTTCTTCTTCGTTCGTTCTCAATCTCCCACTACCAAACTATGGAAGGGTAAGTAGCAGAATGTAGTTCAGAGAACGGAATGCATTGTGTTGTAGTTTACAGCTTGGCTGCGATATTTGCACCTTTCGGTCCAACACATCCGACTTCAGCAAGCATGTTTTGAGTACCGGGTTAGCATTCCCTCTCAGATCCCTTCTCCTTAGCCAGTCTGCCCTGCTGCAGCCTGTTATCCAGGATCACCGCGTAGAGGTGTAGAAGGGTCTTGGCAGCTATGGTTCGCTGGCTCTGACGCTAGCAGTCAGCTATGGGTAACTGACCACTGCAGCTCATGCGCTGCTCAGGATCTTGATTCCGGCGGGAGTTCAACTCCGTACCTTTGCCCTTTAAAGCCAGTGCTCTACCACTGCGATAATCAATATTCTATATAATAGTATGTAAACCTCGGTACAACTAGCAATTCGGTACGTACAAGTACGAGGGGGATTCAAGTGAAAAACTTAGAAGTGGGATAGAAAAGAGAAAAGCATCCTTTTATATTGTAACTTGCTAATATGGTTGCTAAGGATGCCAAAAGTGTCCTGCACGTGTCATCATGGTGCAGACGAACAACATGACGTCATAACTGCAGTTAAAAGATGGCTGCCCCACTTTTGACATGCACAAAAGTTTAGCAGCGATCCTTTATACGTTTTCTTTTAGCAGCGAAGGGGTGAAACCAATAGAAAATCATCGGAGCAGGAAGGTGCAGTGCGATGATGCATGCCTTTCAATCCAGCAAGTGTATGGGTGAAGTAGGAAGCTCCTAAACGGCGTGACAGACTCCTCACGACCGTGTTAGGAACACCGAATAGTCATCCCAGAGTCGATGGCAGCCGTTGACCGCCTTGTAAAGGAAAATGTCGATAAGAGCATGCATCAAGGTTCTGGGCCTTCATTCGCCAATGAATTTATATAGGTCTCCTCCCTTGGCTGCTCAAAAAACGGATAACAGGACAATGCTCCTCTATTGTGCATGCCAAAAGTTACGCGGCCATCTTTTAACTGCAGTTATGACGTCATGTTGATGGTCTGCACTGTGATGGCACGTGCAGGACACTCTTGATATCCTTGGCAACCAAATCACCAAATTACAATACAAAGGCATGTTTTTATCATTTATATCCCACTTTTAAAGTTTTCCTTTCAAGCCCCCTCATAGTTACATAATTGCATCAAGAGAAAATGATTACAAACTAATGTAACCATTAGCTCCTCTAATAATAGCTATGAATACTTCTACACATCTTTCCGATAAGATTGAACAAACTAGTTTAAGAATACTCGTCACACACCACGAACTACACAAAAAACGATGCCTATTACCAGTTGAACAGAAGAGAGCAGGTCGTGGTCTTCAGACTTCGCACTGGCCACAATAGACTCAGGTACCACCTATTCAACAAATTGAAGATAGGTGGCACTGACGAATGCCCGTGTGGTACTGGGAAAATGACCGCTGAGCATTTGCTGCAAAACTGCTCGACATACGAGGACCAGAGAGAGCAGATGTGGCCATCACCAGTGGCAACACTAGACAAGCTCTATGGCAGTGTCGACAGCCTCAGGATGACCGCTGCTTTTTTCGAAAAAATAAAGGTTGATGTCTGACTGCGTACGATGAAGAAGAAGAAACATCACGAACGTTAGAAATAAATGAGGGACAGTGGGTTTTCCATAACAGATATACGTGTCTATCTATTTACTTCAGATGACTGTAATTGGGATATTGTTTCTAGATCTTTCTCTGTAATACATAACAGATCCTGTAACTTCAAGTAATGCCCAAACAATAATTATCCATGCCTTAAGAAAAGTTCTTCTCCTGGTCCGTTACCAACGTAATCAGCCATCTTTGCTTCTTTGGTTGTCTGAAAAATATGACGCAAAGTGCCCTACGGCGAATAAGGCATAAACTTACCAGATCAATACGATATTTCTACATTATAAAGCCTAAGTGAGTAAAACCGCGCTCTCGAGCACACATATAAACATGCACGAACATACGCACAGGGTTCGGGCTAGCTCAATTTAGGAGAATGAAACAAGACGATGCGGTAAAACGCCTGAGGACAAGTCGATATAAATTTCATACGCCGACGAAAGATGGCGTAGTATGTTTTGGCGGTGTTCGTCCTTCTTCTGAATTATTTTTCTTTGCCCCTGTTTCGAGCCTCCATTTCTGAGTATAAAGAGAGCAGCAGAGATGAACAGCCATGTTATATATTCAAGGGAATTGCCTTGGGGATGTGTCGAAATTAAAGCAAAATGAACCGCATTGATATTGTCTCTCGTTAAGGTTTTCACTTTACCGCCAGGGGCAACTAACTCAAGCCTTCTTATGTTTCTCCCTTTTTAGAAAGGGGGAGTGGAAAACACAGTATTCAGACAAAGCACGCTCACTCCTTAAACTCTCGGGAGAGATGATTTGCTATCCTCTTTCTCACCCTCCCTTATACCTTTGATTTTTGCTTCACATCCTCGCGGTAAAGACCAGAGGGGTTTCGGTGGACCAACAAATAGCAGACGCCGTTTTGTGCTGGGGAGAAATGTGTGGGACGCCTTTAGATAGAGGTTAAGGAGAAACGTTTGGGCGGCTTTAGATAGATTCTAGGGAGAAACGTTTGGGCGGCTTTAGATAGATTCTAGGGAGAAACGTTTGGGCGGCTTTAGATAGATTCTATGGAGAAACGTTTGGGCGGCTTTAGATATATTCTAGGGAAAAACGTTTGGGCGGCTTTAGATAGATTCTAGGGAGAAACGTTTGGGCGGCTGTAGACTGGAGCTTGGGAGACATCTTTGGACGCTTTAGATAGGAGTTAGCAAGACGCGTCTTTAGATATGAAATGTGCAGTAACGTCTGGGTGTCTTTTAAAATGATTCAAAGAGTAACGTTTGGAGGCCTTTATATACGAGGTAGTCAGGGACGAATGGGCGTCTTTTGATAGAAGATATGAAGGACAGTTTGGACGCATTTTGAAAGATGACAAGGAGATACGATTGGATGCATTTTGAAAGATGACAAGGAGATACGATTGGATGCATTTTGAAAGATGACAAGGAGATACGATTGGATGCATTTTGAAAGATGTCAAGGAGATACGATTGGATGCATTTTGAAAGATGACAAGGAGATACGATTGGATGCATTTTGAAAGATGACAAGGAGATACGATTGGATGCATTTTGAAAGATGACAAGGAGATACGATTGGATGCATTTTGAAAGATGACAAGGAGATACGATTGGATGCATTTTGAAAGATGACAAGGAGATACGATTGGATGCATTTTGAAAGATGACAAGGAGATATGATTGGATGCATTTTGAAAGGTAACAAAACGATACTTTAGAACGCATTTTGACAGGAGACGGAATCGACGCAATTTGATAAGAAGTATGTCACTTTTAGAAAGGAGATACGGTGGAACATATAAATGCTTAACGTTAAGTTAAGTTAAGTTTTTAGATAAAAGCCAGGTAGAAACTGATTGGAGAGTTTAGAAAGAAATAATAAAGAGACTTTTGATTGACGGTATGTAAGGACGTTTGGTTTAGATAAGAGATAGGTTATGGGCATTTTTAGATAGGGGATTGGTAGGGAGTTATGCCACCATTAGATGGGTGATAGGAAGGGAGGGAGTTAGGACACCATTAGATGGGTGATAGGAAGGGAGGGAGTTAGGATACAATTAGATGGGTGATAGGAAGGGAGGGAGGGAGGACACCATTAGATAGGTTATAGGAAGGGAGGGAGTTAGGATACAATTAGATGGGTGATAGGAAGGGAGGAAGGACACCATTATATAGGTGATAGGAAGGGAGGGAGTTAGGATACAATTAGATGGGTGATAGGAAGGGAGGGAGTTAGGACACCATTAGATGGGTGATAGGAAGGGAGGGAGTTAGGACACCATTAGATGGGTGATAGGAAGGGAGTTAGGACACCATTAGATGAGTGATAGGAAGGGAGTTAGGACACCATTAGATGGGTGATAGGTAGAGAGTTAGGACACCTTTAGATGGAGGATAGGTAGGGAGTTAGGACACCATTAGATGGGTGATAGGTAGGGAGTTAGGACACCATTAGATGGGTGATTGGTAGGGAGTTAGGACACCATTAGATGGGTGATAGGTAGGGAGTTAGGACACCATTAGATGGGTTATAGGTAGGGAGTTTGGACACCATTAGATGGGTGATAGGTAGGGAGTTAGGACACCATTAGATGGGTGATAGGTAGGGAGTTAGGACACCATTAGACAGATGATGGATAGGGAATAGTTGAATATGGATAATACACGAGTATTTATTGTTTAAATTAGGGAATGTAATCTGACTTAGTTGATGTTTTACAAAAGAATTGTCAGTTTTTTAAATCAATGACATCAATGTGATTATACACTGGCTTTATAAATGTTTCAATAAAGGGATTATACACTGACTGTATGAATGTTTGAATAAAGGGATTATACACTGACTGTATAAATGTTTGAATAAAGGGATTATACACTGACCGTATGAATGTTTGAATAAAGAGATTATACACTGACTGTATGAATGTTTGAATAAAGGGATTATACACTGACTGTATAAATGTTTGAATAAAGGGATTATACACTGACCGTATGAATGTTTAAATAAAGGGATTATACACTGACTGTATGAATGTTTGAATAAAGGGATTATACACTGACTATATGAATGTTTGAATAAAGGGATTATACACTGACTGTATACATGTTTGAATAAAGGGATTATACACTGACTGTATACATGTTTGAATAAAGGGCTTATACACTGATTTTATGAATGTTTCAATAAAGGGATTATACACTGACTGTAACAATGTTTTCAAAGGCAGGCCCATCCTTTCTAAACAAAACTGATTAAGTGGTAAAACCAGTTACGTAACAGGCATGACCTAAATAAATGTTAGAGAAAAGTAAAGCAAAGCAGTTGAAAGGCTCAACTGGGCATCCCATCTGACATGAATGGCAGTGGTGTTATACAAGGATGCCTCTAACACTTCATCTGTGGCAGCAGTACATGTCATCATTTCTCCTTTTTGATTTCAATATAAACATTGAGCCAATTGTATCGTTCCCTTGCTTGCAGGAAGCCTGTGTGAACGCATTTATATAATCTCATAGATGTGGTGTCTGTAGTACTTTCTTTTACACTATGACGTTGCGTGCCACGTGCGCAACTCTCTTTAGTCGAATTTTGGGATATGCATTAATAGTAACATCTGAGAGGCGTTGCTGTTAGACAACTTGCATATTACGGCAAAGCTACTGCGGTCAATCCCAGCTTCCACGCACTACCGTCTACCGATCTGCAAATGGATACCCGCCTGGCTTAAGATACGGAATGCTCAAGGACTTAGAAAAGAACTGGTCCCTCTTCCCCACCCTAAATTAATACGAAAGCCTAGCACAGGGGATGATGTTGTAGTTGAATGTCCACAATGAGTGAGTTTTACTCTTTTGTGCGCCCTGAAAAGAGTGTTAAGTGGCGGGTCGTAGTAGCTTTCCTAACGTCCAGAGCATGCTGACACACCTCGTCAGCCAGGCTGCCATAAAAACAGCCCGTTTTCAGGCAGAACTGTGGGGAAGCCGAGGTGAGGGTTTTGACCAGTATATTATGCCTCACCCAGACAAAGTATCCAGTATATTTTACATGACCGGACGTTAGTTTCCTCTCCCCAGTTTGACAAGGCCCAGTTTATAAACGTGAACATAACACGCCAAGGTTCAGTTTATAAAGGTGAACAAAACACGCCAAGGTTCAGTTTATAAATGTGAACATAACATGTCAAGGTTCAGTTCATAAACTTGAACAAAACACGCCAAGGTTCAGTTTATAAACGTGAACATAACATGTCATGGTTGATAATATAAACGTGAACATACTTTGTCACGGTTGAGCATATAAAGGAGAACTTACTTGGCAAGATTGATGATCTAAGCCTGATATTACCTTGTCAAGATTGATGTTCTAAGCCTGATATTACATTGTCAAGATTGATGATCTAAGCCTGCTATTACCTTGTCAAGATTGATGATCTAAGCCTGATATTACCTTGTCAAGATTGAGATGATCTAAGCCTGATTTTACCTTGTCAAGATTGAAATGATCTAAGCCTGATATTACCTTGTCAAGATTGATGATCTAAGCCTGATATTACCTTGTCAAGATTGAGATGATCTAAGCCTGATATTACCTTGTCAAGATTGATGATCTAAGCCTGATATTACCTTGTCAAGATTGATGATCTAAGCCTGATATTACCTTGTCAAGATTGATGATCTAAGCCTGATATTACCTTGTCAAGATTGAGAAGATCCAAGCCTGATATTACCTTGTCAATATTGATAGTATACGTCTGATATTACCTTGTCAAGATTGATGATCTAAGCCTGATATTACTTTGTCAAGATTGAGATGATCTAAGCCTGATTTTACCTTGTCAAGATTGATGATCTAAGCCTCATATTACCTTGTCAAGATTGATGATCTAAGCCTGATATTACTTTGTCAAGATTGAGATGATCTAAGCCTGATTTTACCTTGTCAAGATTGATGATCTAAGCCTCATATTACCTTGTCAAGATTGATGATCTAAGCCTAATATTACCTTGTCAAGATTGAGATGATTTAAGCCTGATATTACCTTGCCAAGGTTGATGATCTAAGCCTGATATTACCTTGTCAAGATTGATGATCTAAGCCTGATATTACCTTGTCAAGATTGATGATCTAAGCCTGATATTACCTTGTCAAGATTGATGATCTAAGCCTGATATTACCTTGTCAAGATTGATGATCTAAGCCTGATAATACCTTGTCAAGATTGATGATCTAAGCCTGATATTACCTTGTCAATATTGATGATCTAAGCCTGATAATACCTTGTCAAGATTGATGATCTAAGCCTGATATTACCTTGTCAAGATTGATAGTATACGCCTGATATTACCTTGTCAAGATTGATAATATTACCTTGTCAAGATTGATAGTATACGCCTGATATTACCTTGTCAAGATTGATAGTATACGCCTGATA
The DNA here is from genome assembly GCA_036924085.1 of Ariolimax columbianus. Lineage (NCBI taxonomy): Eukaryota > Metazoa > Mollusca > Gastropoda > Stylommatophora > Arionidae > Ariolimax > Ariolimax columbianus. The sequence goes on from JAVGWX010000016.1 coordinate 57,720,225, forward strand.
TTACATTGTCACGGTTGAGATTATACACTTAATATCACCTTGTCAAGGTTGAAAGTTATGCTATGGCCTTTTTCTTCTTGACAGGCGGTCAGTAAGCTAGTCTGTTTTAGAAATGGCAGTGGCAGCATCTGTTCTGGAGGAACATCGACTCTTGTGGCTGATTTTGCCGATTCTCGATTGACAGGGACGACAACAGTGTGAACATAAAAAGTTTGATTGGTGTGATGTAGGTTCCTTTCTTTTGCGTCGCTTGTCTTCCATCTTTGTCATCAGAACTAGCTGTGATGCCTCGATGCCCGTTCTCAAGGCCGCTCTCCATGTAGCTCTATCCTCTACAATCTCCTCCCAGATATTTGGATTAAACGAAAAATCGTTCATGGATCTTTCGCAAATGTCCTTGTATCTTAATGTAGGCCTTCCTTGTGATCTGGTACCTGATATAAGCTCACCCAGGAGTAACTGCTTCGGAATGCGGGTATTTGACATCCGTTTCACGTGACCCAACCATCTCAGTCTATTATTGCTCAGAGTCAAGAATAGGGAAGCTATCTTGGCGTGTTTCAGTATGTCCGAGTTGATCCCTTTCTTCTGCTACGTCATGTTCATTATACTGCGAAAACATCGCATATGAAAACTGTTTAACCTCTTTTCGTGTCTTGAATGTGTTGTCCATGTTTCCGCTCCGTATAACACGATTCAAAGTATAACCCTGATATTACCTCAGTTTTGAAAGTATAAACGTGATCTTACCATGTCAATTTTCATAGTATAAACGTGATCTTACCGTGTCAATGTTGATAGTGCAAACATGACCTGACCTTGTCAGTGTTGATAGTGTAAACGTGATATTACCTTGTCAATGTTGATAGTATAAACGTGATCTTACCTTGTCAATGTTGATAGTATAAACGTGATCTTACCGTGTCAGTGTTAATAGTGTAAACGTTATATTACCTTGCCAATTATGATAGTATAAACGTGATCTTGCCGTGTCAGTGTTGATAGTATAAACGTGATCTTACCGTGTCAGTGTTGATAGTGTATACGTGATATTACCGTGTCAGTGTTGATAGTGTATACGTGATATTACCTTGCCAATTTTGATAGTATAAACGTGATCTGACCTTGTCAATGTTGATAGTATAAACGTGATCTTACCTTGTCAATGTTTCCAGTGAAGAAGTATAGATGCACCCTCCAACATCGATATGAACAGGTGCAGTGTATCGGGTGGGCGTGGCCGGGCACGGCACGCCTGCGATTTTAGTCACGGTCATATGGCCGTTGGGCGTGGCTGAGCCAGGCCTACTGACAGGTGACTGTGACATAGGAGGTGTCGCCTTGGTGGTAGAATTCTCTAGTTTGGTTGGTAATTATGGCAATCTGGACGAGACACAGAGTACGACGAATCTCTCTAAAGGTTGTGTTTGGCGGTTGCTTTCTCCCTTCACTTTTGATTTGCTCCAGGTCGTGGTACGCTATCGGCAATCCAGCTGTAAATAGGTACCTTATTTACAGTTAGTCACAGCACACCAGCGAGGAAGAAGACGGCTCGCTGGGTTGTCTTGTCGGTTATGACACGCTACGGTCAACCAAGTTGTAAATTTATACTTGGCTTAAAGTTGAAATCGTCAAACACTTGATACATGGCGGCATTGTCTGCTATTACTTCCCTTTCTTTTCTGTTTCTTGGTGTATATGTTTTCTGAGTGCTTATAGCATTATTGGCTTTGCTGTCGTCTCTGCTTTGTTGATCTGACTACATTTACAGTTTCCTCTTCAAGAAATAGTCAAACATTGAGCCCACAAAAACACTTATATATTGCAATCCTTAGTTTATGCCTAGTTCAAGAAAATGCCTAGCCGTTCCAAATTCTTGCAATAATTTTGAGACTACGTCTACAAACATGTGTGCGAAGTGTTTAATTAAAAAAGGAACGAAACCAAATGGAAATATGAGAAAAATTAAAACAATTTACGCGAAATATGAACTGTCAGAAAACGGAACAGCCAAGGTAACATTGTTTAAGTTAACAATTTTCAGAGCTAAAGACGTTAATGGCTTGAAATGATTGGACACGTAATTAGAACGAGCGCGAATATTCTATATTTGAATGTGTAACATTTGTGTTGTACTTCATGTATTCACGGCGATGTAGTGTGCAATCTGAAAGAACATAAAGAAAAACAAAACATTATATATATATTCGTGAATACACGTAAAGATATTTAATGACCACGTAAAACGTGTTCAAACACGCTAGGATATATAAAGACACGTAGGTGTGCAACAACATGTACAAGTACACAGTCATAACTTAACTTAACGTCTTTATACTGGTTTAGAAGACCCTGCAGAGTCTGTATACAACCATGTAGAGACACGCAAAATCATAAAAAAACACAATTATAGACAGACGCACAAAGGAGCGATGTGAATAACATCTGGTCAGGAAAACACATTGATCGGATAATGTTAGCCAGGCTCAGGAGAAATATGCTGGTCAAGACCCTCACCTGACGGGACGATGAGGCAAACGTCTGGTCAGGCAATGTTAGCCAGGCTCAGGAGAAATATGCTGGTCAAGACCCTCACCTGACGGGACGATGAGGCAAACGTCTGGTCAGGCAATGTTAGCCAGGCTCAGGAGAAATATGCTGGTCAAGACCCTCACCTGACGGGACGATGAGGCAAACGTCTGGTCAGGCAATGTTAGCCAGGCTCAGGAGAAATATGCTGGTCAAGACCCTCACCTGACGGGACGATGAGGCAAACGTCTGGTCAGGCAATGTTAGCCAGGCTCAGGAGAAATATGCTGGTCAAGACCCTCACCTGACCGCCTCCTGGAAACGGGCTGTTGCCGAGGACAACAGTCTGGCTAATAAGGTGAGGTTCGACGTGATCCCCGTAGTAGTGAGCGACACGAAGATGAAGCCAAGCAAAGCACAACCGCCTGGAGGACCCTGGTCTACCTTCATCAGCAAGTTCGGGATGTGAGGAAAGCTACTGCAACCTACACTCAACGTCCTTTTCAGGACGCACAAAAGAGTAACCTACTGATTGTGGGCATTCGCAAACAACAAACAACAACACGCAAAAAACATGTAAAGATGTGCGAAATGTGTAAAGACGCGCAGCTGCCAAAGACGTATGTGTCGGACCGAAAGGTGCAAATATCGCTGTCAAGCTGTAAACTAGAGACACAACATATTCCGTTCTCAGGACTACATCCTGCTACTAACAAAGCTCTGTTTAGG
>JAVGWX010000016.1:57728482-57769227 GCA_036924085.1 Ariolimax columbianus
TCCAGGTGATCCCCGTAGTAGTGAGCGACACGCAGATGAAGCCAGGTATATCACAACCGCCTGAAGGACCCCGGTCCACCATCATCAGCGCGGTCGGGATGTAAGGAAAGCTACTGAAACTCGCCACTTAACGTCCTTTTCAGGTGACACAAAAGAGTAACATACTCATTTTGGGCATTCGAAAGAACAAGTCACAATATTGTGAGGTGGGGTGGTCAGTTCCCTTCCTCGCTGTTTTGTCTTTCCCTAGCTGTAAATCGTGTACCCATTTACAGCTTAGTCTTCTGGAGATACCGGTTGCGGGAGATTAACCCCGTACCTTGGCCGTGAAAAGCGAGTGCTCTATCACCTCCATCATCCACCATATCCATCCATCATACATCATATCCATCCATAATCCATTATATCCATCCATCATCCATCAAATCCATCCATCATCCATGATATCCATCCATCTTACATCATATCCATCTATCATCCATGATATCCATCCATCATCAAGCATATCCATCCATCATCCATCATATCCATCCATTATCATCATCATCACCGGGGTTTCAGTCTCGCGTGGACAACCCTAGGTCAGAGCTCCATTTCTGAATTATCCCACTCCATTAAAAATTACCCATGCAGCATTCTTTGAACAATTTCTTCTTCTTCTGCGTTCGTTCTCAATCTCCCGCTACCAAACCATGAACAGGGCTTTGCAAGTAGCAGGATGTAGTCCGGATAACGGAATGCGCTGTGTCGTTAGTTTACAGCTTGACTGCGATATTTGAACCTTTCGGTCCGACACATCCGTCTTCGGCAGCGTGCTTGTACAAATAATTTTACCGTAATAGCATTCATATCAAATGATCTTATTCGCTCCAGAAAGCCGATATACCGGCTATCTTTTTTCTCACAATGACATCAAGCCGATATATTGGCTTGAACAATTGTAATACATTTAAATGCAACTTTATCATTACCAAGTTTTTCAATATTTATAAATGGTCCTGTGTTTCAATGTAGTGGTGCCAAATGTGAACATTAACAACAATCGAAAGAAATATTAATAAATGAGAGGTGAAATGATTGAGAAAAAACCACCAACGTCGCTAGGAGTGACAGAATGATGACGTCCTGACAAATTTCGAAACAAGACCATGCACCAAACACATGCATAGTGACATAATGAGTGGTTTGGTCACCTACTGGGATTGTGAGTTTCCTGGCTACCCCTGTGCGCTTATAAGGTTTGATGTCTGGGCTTCCGCATTGGTGGAAGAACGAGATCAGGTGGATAGGAAATGTTGGAGATACCCCAAACAGCGACGAATCTAAGACAGACAACTGCGGTTCCCCTCGGCACGAGTTGATAAGTCGATAGAGAGAAAAAGATAGAGCGAAATAGAGAAAGAAAGCAAGAAAGAGAAATAGAGAAAAAGATAGAGAGAAAGAGGGAGTGGAAGAGAGAGAAAGAGGAATAGAGAGAGCGAGATAAATGGAGAGAAAGTGAGAGAGAATGAGAGAAAATGATAAAGAGAAAGCCAAAGAGAAGCGAGAGAGAGAGAGAAAGAAAGTGAGACAGAAAGAGTTGCGTTGCAAGAACAAATATCTTCACATGTCTCAAACATTCCAGTGGTTCCCAAAGGGTTTCAATGCTAAAGTGGGAGCAGACATCCTGGGGTCAGTGTGTGATGCCTCCTCTATATTATCACGCAACGAACGGTTATTAGTTAGTTTGCTTTCCACTTGTGCCGTTAAGCGACGTTGGGAGCTTAGTCGTCTATCCTGCGCCAAGTGCGTTGCGTCGGTCAATGTGAGCCCTTGTCGCTGCACAATCACTCTAATGTCATCTATCCGCCTACCTCGCGACCGGCCCGTTGCCCTGTAACCAGATCTACCAGCATTGTAAGCCATCAGTGAAAGATGATGAGGGTGCATTCTCATGAGATGACCAAACCAACTTATTTTCTGCCTTGAAATCTATTCGACACAAGACGTAGTGCCGTACTGTCGTCGTTCCGCATTCTGTCTCTACCGGTAACACCGATGATTTTCCTCAAACACTTAATTTCACGTCGAAATTCTGCTCTCGCGCGCCCTGGACAGAGGCCATATTTGGCACTGGTAGCACAGAATCGGCATAAATTTACTGTTTATCAGCTGTTGCTTTGATGCCAAACTAACGATCGGGTGTCTAAGCAGTGGGGACAGCTGATAAGTCACCGCAGATGCTTTCTGACACATAGTCTCAATTTCCCTGTCGATCCTACCGTCTGCCGAAAAAATACCGCCCAAATACTTGAACTCATGGACCTGTTGAAGAGCAATATCATTTAGACATCTTGAGTTATTATTAACAATAATATAATAACATAACAACGGCTATTGTTAATGTTATATAAAAACTTGTCCATTTTTAGGAAGATAAAGAACAAGAACTTTGAAAAGTGTACTTGATCACAACACAATTCAGTTTGTTCCACCTTCCATGAAGACCGGGGATCAAGATGCTGAGCAGCGCATGAGCTGCAGTGGTCAGCGACCCATAACTGACTGCTAACATCAGGGCCAGCGAACCAGAGCTGCTAAGACCCTTCTACACCTCTAAGTGGTGATCCTGGATAACAGGCTGCAGCAAGGCAGACTGGCTAAGGAGAAGGGATCGACGAGGGAATGCTAACCCAGTACTAAAAAATGCTTGCTGAAGTCGGATGTACTGGACCGAAAAGTGCAAATATCACAGTCAAGCTGTAAGCTACGACACGACGCATTCCATTCTCTGGACTACATTCTGCTACTTAAGCCCTTTCAGGGTTTGGTAGCGGGAGATTGAGAACGAACGAAGCCAAGCCAAGCCAAGCCAAATGAAGATCGCAGAGAAAGCTATTTAATTACAAACACCAAGTGTTGTACTGTGAAATGTTGGTAAGTAACTATGCTACAATTAGAACAATCTAGTCACTATAAAGGGTTTGATTCACCGAACTTCCTCGCCCTCAAATGTACCAATAATCCATCTTTACGATCCTTCACCATTACCCGTATCGATATCAAAGACAAAGTTGCATCACGTTTTTGATCTTCAAGCCTTTCCAACAGTAGACAAATTTGTCGTCGCCTCAGTTTCTGATTATCAAAGACGCCGACCAACACTGTCTTTGTATATCTTCTTCTTTCTTCTTCTTCTTCGTTCGTTCTCAATCTTTCGCTACCAAGCCCTGATAAGGGCTTTGCAAGTAGCAAAATGTAGAACAGAAAACGAAATGCGTTGTGTCGAAATTTACAGCTTGACTGCTATATTTGCACCTTTCGGTCAAACACATCCGACTTCAGCAGGCATTTTTGAGTACCAAGTTGCCTTCCCTCTTCGATCCCTTCTACTTAGCCAGTCTGCTGTGTTGCAGCCTGTTATCCAGGATACCTGAGTGGAGGTGTAGAAGGGTCTTGGCAGGTCTGGTTCGCTAGGCCTGACGCTAGCAGTTAGCTATGGATCGCTGGTCCTGACGCTAGCAGTCAGCTATGGGTCGCTGGCCTGAGGTTAGCAGTCAGCTATGTGAGCTTACCGCTGCAGCTCATGCGCTGTTCGGGGTTTTGATGCCCTTTGAATATCTGAGTTGGTTTCAAACACGTGTTCAGCTGACACGATCAAAGATTTAAGGAAACCATTTCATTTTTATTTGCACTCAAATGTTCTTAGATATCCTTCCGCGATCAAGACGCTGAGCAGTACACAAGCTGCAGCGGTAAACAACTCATAGCAGCAAACCAGAGCTGACTGCTAGTGTCAGGGCTAGCAAACCAGAGCTGACTGCTAGTGTCAGGGCTAGCAAACCAGAGCTGACTGCTAGTGTCAGGGCCAGCAAACCAGAGCTGACTGCTAGTGTCAGGGCTAGCAAACCAGAGCTGACTGCTAGTGTCAGGGCTAGCAAACCAGAGCTGACTGCTAGTGTCAGGGCCAGCAAACCAGAGCTGACTGCTAGTGTCAGAGCCAGCAAACCAGAGCTGACTGCAAGTGTCAGGGCCAGCAAACCAGAGCTGACTGCAAGTGTCAGGGCCATCAAACCAGAGCTGACTGCAAGTGTCAGGGCCAGCAAACCAGAGCTGACTGCAAGTGTCAGGGCCATCAAACCAGAGCATACTGCTAGTGTCAGGGCTAGCAAACCAGAGCTGACTGCTAGTGTCAGGGCTAGCAAACCAGAGCTGACTGCTAGTGTCAGGGCCAGCAAACCAGAGCTGACTGCTAGTGTCAGGGCCAGCAAACCAGAGCTTCTTCTTCTTGTTCTTCTTTCGTTCGCTTTAAAATATTGTCTATATCTGCAATGTTGTCTCTTGTATAAACTTCACTGTCTTTTGTAGTTCACACACAGGTCCATAAAGTTTCTTTTCCAGTGTTGTTTCTATGGGCCAGTGAGATTTTCTCTGTATATCATATTCGGGGCAGTTTTGCAGTATGTGCTCTGCTGTCTGGGGCGCCTGTCCGCATGTACACATGGCTGATTGCCAATCTTCATTTTTGTGTACATGTGGCTGCGGAGTCGGTTGTGTCCTGTTCTTAAGGCGCAACACAACAGTTTGCTCTTGTCTGTTCATGTTATGGTAATCGTCTGGTGTTACTGTTGGTGGCTTTCTGATTGATTTGATCATCCTTATCTTCTGTTGGTATGTAACTGGCACATCTGGTTGCTCGTCTGCAGCACCCTCCTTTGCCAGTCGATCTGCTCTCTCGTTTCCTGGTATTCCACAATGAGAAGGTATCCACTGCATGACAATCTTGCGCTGGTTGCTCAGTTCAAACAGTAGAGCCTGTAGATCTGGCAGTTTCTCAAATTTAAGTACTTGGAGTGCTGATTGTGCATCTGTAAGAAATACTACAGGTTGTGGACCGACATTGGTGTTCAACAGTTTCTCAGTTGCCACCTTGATTGCCTGTATTTCTGCATCATATATATGACAGAATTTCCCAGTTGGTACTTTGACTGTATCCCTAATGTTGTTTGGGTATTCTATGTACACTCGCGCTCCACCATTCTTTACTGCATTCTGTGCTGACCCATCTGTGTATACTCTGATCCAGAGGTCTTGTGGGTATTCTTCATCCAGGAAATTGAGGATCACTATCCTACGTTGCACACTGTTCTGTTCATCCTTGTCTAATATTCCTTTCACTTTTGTTTGAATGCATACTGATAGTCCGTGCTCCTCTCTCCAAGGGGTTTGTTCTGTCACAGACTTTAGGGGGATGTCAACTTCAGGTAGATCCATAATTTGCCTGCGAAGTCGTTTTGCCTGATGCATAAAACTACTTCTTTTCAGTCTTCCCATTGCTAAATTTTGAAATCTGCCTTTCATTGGATGGCTCGGCATGCAGTGGAACTTTTCTGCCTGTGTTAACCTTTGTGTCTCTGCGCTCTCTTAGTGCTTGTATCCTTCCCATTTTCTCCATCTCCACTATAGGTGTTGATTTCATTGCTCCTGTAATGACCCTAAGTGCCTGATTTTGCACCTTATCGACCTCTTTTAGGGTAGTGTTTGCTGCGGGGCACCACGCTGCTGACCCATATTCCAGATGTGGCCGTATACCTTGTTGGTAAACTTTGTTAAATATTTTTCCACTAGCCCCCCATGTGGTTCCACTTAATTTTCTCAGGATGGCTAACTTCCTCCTGGCTTTTTTGGCTGCCTTGTTGACGTGTTCCCTCCATGTCAACCTATCATCAAATGTAACTCCAAGATAGGTGGGTTGTTTATCTTCTTTGAGGTGTTCTCCATTTATCTTGATAACTCCAGCTTTTTGTTTAGGGGAGAGGGTGAAAAGCGTGGTGCTACATTTTTCGATGTTAATGTTTACACACCATCTGTTTGTCCATGAAGTCAAGGCACCAATAGCTCTTTGCAGCATTCTGGTGGCCACTGTTGCTTGATCATTTACACACCATATTACCAAGTCATCTGCATACATTACAACTTTTGTTCCTTGTGGTAGCTCAGCAATCAAGTCATTGATGAAGACTATGAAAAGTGTAGGGGAAAGAACTCCTCTCTGAGGCACACCATGGCGCAGAAGAATTATCTTACTCTTGAGACCATCTAGTTGGACTCTGGCTCTTCTGTTATGTAAGTATGCTTTTATCCATTTGTACATCATACCCATCACTCCATTATTTCTCAGTTTCTTTAAAAGTCCTTCTTTCCAAACCTTATCAAAAGCTTTCCTTAAGTCTATCCATGCTGCTAATACTAATTTCTTGTCCTGGAATGCGTCCTCGATCTCTTATGAGAGGTATGTTGCCTGGTCTTCAGTGGAGTTGCATTTCCTAAATTCTGCCTGTTGTGGCACAAGAAGGTTTTGGCTCTCAAGATACCACTGGAGCCTTAGGTTGATGATACGTTCCATTGTTTTACATATGCAGCTTGTGAGGCTGATTGGTCTATAGCTGGATGCCATGGAACTGTCTTTCCCTGGTTTTGAGAGTGGTATCATGATTGCTTCTCTCCAGGTCTGTGGGACTGTACCTGATGTCCAACAAATGTTGAAGATCTGAAGCAGCTTTTGTTTTTGCTGCTGTTAAACCAGAGCTGACTGCTAGTGTCAGGACCAGCAAACCAGAGCTGACTGCTAGTGTCAGGGCCAGCAAACCAGAGCTGACTGCTAGTGTCAGAGTCAGCAAACCAAAACTGACTGCTAGTGTCAGGGCCAGCAAACCAGAGCTGACTGCTAGTGTCAGGGCCAGCAAACCAGAGCTGACTGCTAGTGTCAGGACCAGCAAACCAGAGCTGACTGCTAGTGTCAGGACCAGCAAACCAGAGCTGACTGCTAGTGTCAAGGCCAGCAAACCAGAGCTGCCAAGACCCTTCCACACTTCCCCTTGGTGACCCTGAATAACAGGCTGCAACAGAGCAGATTGGCTAAGGAGAAGGGATCGAAGAGAGAAGGCTAACCCAGTACCCTAAAATGCCTGCAGAGGTCGAATATGTCGGACTGAAAGGTGCAAATATCGCAATCAAGCTGTAAACTACGACACAACGCATCCCATTCTCCTGGCAACATCCTGATACTTGCAAAACCCTTTTCAGGGCTTGGTAGCGGGAGATTGAGGACGAACGAAGAGGAAGAAGATCTTCCTATGATCGCATCAACACATGAATGGTCTGATTTTAAGATCACGAAGACTAAGTGTAATTTCAGTGAAAATATTGAAAAGAATTTTTCGCAACACTCCTGTTAACCAGCGACGGACATTAGGCTGCAGCAGCACACAATTTAGGATCCACTGAGTTAAAGCATTTCATAACGTATTCCCGAACCTAACACTACAGTTGGCCCATTTGCTGGACGAATTAAGTCAAAACACTTAAGGTGGGCACGCAAAGAAGGTTTCTGTAGGAATTTCTTTTATACGATGAACTTGCAAGCCCCAAGCACTTCCAAGTCTTAAACGCAATTTTATTTGTTTGGTTCACTGATCTCAATATCGAGCAGTTTTCAGACTTATCTGGCAAGTCGTGAACCAGGCTCAACATTATAAGTTCAATTTGTACATTAATCTGGAGGACAAATTCCCTGTGTTGATGTCATAATTTGTTGTTGGTGAAAGAGAGAGGAGCATTTGCAGACGATGTGGCCCTGATCACGAAAACCGAAGCACATCTCCAGATCAACTTGCAGGTCTGGGAAGAAGAGTTGAAGAAGAGAGGAATGCACATCAGCAACTCCAAAACAAAAACCATGGTGATCGCCAGAGATGAAAAGAGTCATCAGATAACCCTGGGAACACGAGCACTAGAGCAGGTCAGCAACTTTAAATATCTAGAAGTGGTAATAGACAGCAGGGGAGGAATCAAAGAGGAGTTAACTGCACGAAGGGCAGCAGCAGGTAGACTGTTGCATGCAATAAACAGAGGTTTCCTCAGTAGAAGAGAAATAAGCAGGAAAACAAAGATGGATGTATACCGCTCGACCTATGTCCCTGTCCTGACATATGGATGTGAGTCATGGGCAATGACTACAGCCCAAGAAAGGCAATTACAAACTTCAGAAATGAGGTACCCAAGAAAGGCGGTTCAGGTGACGAAAAGGGACAAGATCCGTAACCAGACAATATGTAGCAATCTTGAAGTTCAACCCCTGCAGACACGAGTGGAGCAGTCCCAACTACAGTGGTTTGGCCATGTCTGTAGAATGGAAGAAGATCGGATACCAAAGCGGTCATGGGAGATCAAAAGTCAAGGACGCAGACCCCGAGGACGTTCCAACGTACGTTGGGAAGACAACACGACAGTCCCTAAGTTATAGAGGGCTGGATTGGAAAGAGGCCTGGAAAAAGACGGCGGATAGAGCAGTGTGGCGTTCTCTTTGGCAAACCTCTACACCTCACGGTAGAAGAGGGGCGACTAAGTAAGTAAGTAAGTAAGAGAGAGCAGGGCCACTGTATTCTATCACAAAGGTAAAGGTAGTTTAATAGCAGACATTGACGTGGGGGATTGAGTCTTGGAGACTTTATTGTACGAGTCCACAGCTTATAGATGAAGCGTGGTAGCCAGTTTACTTCTACGCTGCATATCGTCCATGGCAGTAAGTTATTGCTTGTAATTCCACTCGCACTTGATCTAGGATATCGTGACGACTTTCTTTACTGGCGGGTTACAGTCGATCTCTTCATACATTGATGCGTATTTGAGAAGGTGGTTCGGTGTCCTTCTGGCTGTAGTGCAATGCGAGGTTCATCATTAATTTCACTATTTGGGGTTCACACTGTCAATATCCACCCCGTTAGCCAGACTGCCATGAAACAGGGAGAACTGTTTGCAGGTGATGTGAGCGTCTTGATCAATGCGTTTCACCTGACACTGACTAACACAGTCTGATCACTATGTTTCACCTGACCCTGACTAACACAGTCTGATCACTATGTTTCACCTGACCCTGACTAACACAGTCTGATCACTATGTTTCACCTGACACTGACTAACACAGTCTGATCACTATGTTTCACCTGACCCTGACTAACACAGTCGGATCACTATGTTTCACCTGACCCTGACTAACACAGTCTGATCACTATGCTTCACCTGACCCTGACTAACACAGTCTGATCACTTTTTTTTTTATCTGACCCTGACTAACACAGTCTGATCACTGTTTTTTTTATCTGACCCTGACTAACACAGTCTGATCACTGTTTTTTTTATCTGACCCTGACTAACACAGTCTGATCACTATGTTTTTATCTGACCCTGACTAACACAGTCTGATCACTATGTTTCACCTGACCCTGACTAACATAGTCTGATCACTATGTTTTTTTTATCTGACCCTGACTAACACAGTCTGATCACTATGCTTCACCTGACCCTGACTAACACAGTCTGATCACTATGTTTTTTTTTATCTGACCCTGACTAACACAGTCTGATCACTATGTTTCACCTGACCCTGACTAACACAGTCTGATCACTATGTTTTTTTTTATCTGACCCTGACTAACATAGTCTGATCACTATGTTTTTTTATCTGACCCTGACTAACACAGTCTGATCACTATGTTTCACCTGACCCTCACTAACATAGTCTGATCACTATGTTTTTTTTTATCTGACCCTGACTAACATAGTCTGATCACTATGTTTTTTTTATCTGACCCTGACTAACATAGTCTGATCACTATGTTTTTTTTATCTGACCCTGACTAACATACTCTGATCACTATGTTTTTTTTATCTGACCCTGACTAACACAGTCTGATCACTATGCTTCACCTGACCCTGACTAACACAGTCTGATCACTATGTTTTTTTTTATCTGACCCTGACTAACACAGTCTGATCACTATGTTTCACCTGACCCTGACTAACACAGTCTGATCACTATGTTTTTTTTTATCTGACCCTGACTAACATAGTCTGATCACTATGTTTTTTTATCTGACCCTGACTAACACAGTCTGATCACTATGTTTCACCTGACCCTGACTAACATAGTCTGATCACTATGTTTTTTTTTATCTGACCCTGACTAACATAGTCTGATCACTATGTTTTTTTTATCTGACCCTGACTAACATAGTCTGATCACTATGTTTCACTGACCCTGACTAACATAGTCTGATCCTTATATTTCACCTGACCCTGACTAACATAGTCTGATCCTTATGTTTCACCTGACCCTGACTAACATAGCCTGACCAGTATGTTTCACCTGACAGAGCGTTAGTCTCTTCCCTCCGAGGCCGTAAGTCAATCTTACAATTCCTGTTCTCAATGGTCAATGACGTCATAATTTCGGCTTGTTCAAGGCCTACCTGAACGTGATCTGCTTTCCGCCATCTTTGAAACGACTGAACTACTCCTAAAACTGTGTGACGCTCTTGCCATCATCACCGAAAACATGTTTAATCACCCAAATGGTTTCCAATTGAGTTTCGCCTAACTTTTGGCAAAATGTGATGCAAAACATCTGCTCAATTCTGTCTATCATTTCGTATCGAATGAAAACCGACGAATTCTCACCACATTCAACATCGAAAGTTTGACTGCCAGCTGCAAACGCTATCTGCGGGCGGGAATAAATTTACGCATCCGCATCACTATTTGGGGTTCACACTGTCAATATCCACCCCGTTAGCCAGACTGCCATGAAACAGGGAGAACTGTTTGCAGGTGATGTGAGCGTCTTGATCAATGCGTTTCACCTGACACTGACTAACACAGTCTGATCACTATGTTTCACCTGACCCTGACTAACACAGTCTGATCACTATGTTTCACCTGACCCTGACTAACACAGTCTGATCACTATGTTTCACCTGACACTGACTAACACAGTCTGATCACTATGTTTCACCTGACCCTGACTAACACAGTCGGATCACTATGTTTCACCTGACCCTGACTAACACAGTCTGATCACTATGCTTCACCTGACCCTGACTAACACAGTCTGATCACTATGCTTCACCTGACCCTGACTAACACAGTCTGATCACTTTTTTTTTTATCTGACCCTGACTAACACAGTCTGATCACTGTTTTTTTTATCTGACCCTGACTAACACAGTCTGATCACTGTTTTTTTTATCTGACCCTGACTAACACAGTCTGATCACTATGTTTTTATCTGACCCTGACTAACACAGTCTGATCACTATGTTGTTTTTTTATCTGACCCTGACTAACACAGTCTGATCACTATGTTTCACCTGACCCTGACTAACATAGTCTGATCACTATGTTTTTTTTATCTGACCCTGACTAACACAGTCTGATCACTATGCTTCACCTGACCCTGACTAACACAGTCTGATCACTATGTTTTTTTTTATCTGACCCTGACTAACACAGTCTGATCACTATGTTTCACCTGACCCTGACTAACACAGTCTGATCACTATGTTTTTTTTATCTGACCCTGACTAACATAGTCTGATCACTATGTTTTTTTATCTGACCCTGACTAACACAGTCTGATCACTATGTTTCACCTGACCCTGACTAACATAGTCTGATCACTATGTTTTTTTTTATCTGACCCTGACTAACATAGTCTGATCACTATGGTTTTTTTATCTGACCCTGACTAACATAGTCTGATCACTATGTTTCACTGACCCTGACTAACATAGTCTGATCCTTATATTTCACCTGACCCTGACTAACATAGTCTGATCCTTATGTTTCACCTGACCCTGACTAACATAGCCTGACCAGTATGTTTCACCTGACAGAGCGTTAGTCTCTTCCCTCCGAGGCCGTAAGTCAATCTTACAATTCCTGTTCTCAATGGTCAATGACGTCATAATTTCGGCTTGTTCAAGGCCTACCTGAACGTGATCTGCTTTCCGCCATCTTTGAAACGACTGAACTACTCCTAAAACTGTGTGACGCTCTTGCCATCATCACCGAAAACATGTTTAATCACCCAAATGGTTTCCAATTGAGTTTCGCCTAACTTTTGGCAAAATGTGATGCAAAACATCTGCTCAATTCTGTCTATCATTTCGTATCGAATGAAAACCGACGAATTCTCACCACATTCAACATCGAAAGTTTGACTGCCAGCTGCAAACGCTATCTGCGGGCGGGATTAAATTTACGCATCTGCATGACGGTTCCCTATACCTATTGTGCAGAAGAACAACATCGTTGTTTCATTTGTTTCTGCAGGAAAAAAAAAAATTAAAATCGGATACTTTTTGAACACGCCTTGTACTTCTAATTTTATTCCGTACGTTTTAAGACAAAATAAACTTTAATTGTATGCCATTAGCGTATCTTCATTAATATTGATTGTTACAGAAATGTCAACAAATTTATGAGAAATATGTCGTTAAGTTTGTACAATACATTTAAATAATTGTATACTATTACACATCCATTGGACTAGATAATAATAATGTTCGCGTAGGCATAAAAAGCCGCTGTGTCGATCGAAGGCTACCATGTCCAACTGCTGAGGCTGCGTTGATTTGTAGCACGTCGACCGAAATCCCTACAGACTCCCGAGGCGGAGTCGAGTACTCCGCTGCCTTGGGATGAGGGCCGCGAGGAGTGTGTTAGGCCAATGTTTGTGTCAGGCTTTCCGTGTCAAACTCCCTGTCTTTCCGTGTCCCGACGCCGAGGCTTCTGATTGTGTCAACCTTTTGGTCAGCGACCCTTGCTGTGCTGAGAATACGAGGCTGTGAGAGGTATCGTGTAACCTCCGGTGGAGGGAGGGGCGGGCAGGAGGAAGTCGGCTTCAGTCCGAGCAGAAAGGTCCTTGAATGGTTTAACCTGGACTGACTTCTGGTGTGCAGTCAAGCAGAACGTTAAACTCGATCATGGACTGGTCTCCCACGGCTTCAGTCAGGCATGAAATGCAGCAAAATGCAGTATAACAAACAGGATAACCGATCGAAAGCACATCAATTCCACAGAATAAAGTCCCTGTTACCCCCTGGTGAAGGTATTGGAAAATACAATCCGAACAGGAACCACCAAACATCTGAACACGGCACAAACACTGGAGCGAGTCGAGAGCGCAGCCGTTAAGGCGCGGCCATGTTATTTTTTTTTTCTAGACAAGGCCTAGTTATACTTTTTTTGTGCCTCAAAATCTAAATTTTCCTTGTGACTCTAAATCTTCACAATTTATTTGCAGTGTCAAATATATGCTTTTCATTGGCCTGCAAATGCACTTTTCTATGACCTCCAAATATATACTTACATTGAGCACCAAAATATAGGCTTTTCGTGGCCCATTCTCCCTCCCCCCCCCCCCCTCTTCATCGAACCCCCAAAACTGTTTTTTAATCTTCAAATCCTCACCTTCGATGATCTCCCAAATAAACGCTTTTTTTTAATCCTTTAAATCTCCACTTTCATAGAGCCCACGAATCCATGTTTTTCTTGAAGCTTTTCAGTGCCTGAGACATATTCTCGACTTTTTAAAATAAGAACAAAATGCCGCATTGGTCCTCCGCCAATCCAAATTTTGGAGCACCCATTTGAGCCAAACCCTCCCCAAATCCCAGTTCACGTGTCAACTGCTGCACTCATCACAATGTGTTCTTACCTCCCTTTTTACAGTTTTGTACGCACGCGTACATTTACAAATTTGTAAATGTATGGGGATTCCGTGGCGAAGTGGTTAAGCCGTCGGCCTCGTGATCAGGTGGTGTGGGTTCGACTCCGGACTCCGTCGTCGTTTTCACGGGTGCTTGATGCGGATTCCCCTACATCTCGTAGTCGCCCCCTAGTCGTCTTGTCCTTGACTTGCCTCATCTTAGCCTCATCCTCCAGTACCCTACTTCATACTTCTTTGTCCGTTCCTTGCAGGCTTTGATGATTTCCTCCACGAAGAGTATGAAAAGGTACGGTGATAGAATGTCACTCTGTCTTACTCAACTAGTGGTCTTGAACTCTCCTGAATTTTGATTTGATGTCCGCACATTATTTTTGCATGTTTTATAGAAACTCTGTATGACAGAGATCAGGGGTCCTGGGATGTTCTTCCTTGTCAGGCACTCCTAGAGTTTGTCCAAAGGAACTTTATCAAATGCTTTCTCCAAATCCAAAAAGCAGAGATGCATCTCTTTATCATATTCAAGAGCCTTTTCACTTATCTGTCCGAGTGTAAAGATAAGGTCTTGAGTACTTCTGTTTGCCCTAAACCCACATTGAGTTTCATCCATATTTGGCTCTGCTAGACCTCTTAATCGCCGTTCTAGAATCCTAGAGTAGACTTTACCGGGATCTCCCCTTGACGCTTCACCCATAGGAAACGCAGCGTCCTATGGATTGAAGAGGGAAGACAAATCCTGCCCCAAAAATGCCATGCTGAAATTGGATGCCTCTTACCCAAAGGTGGAGATATCGCAGTCTCGTGGTAAAACTACGAGACGTCATGAACGTTATTTTCATGACAAAAACTGAAAAGATAAAGAAGAAGAAGAAGAAATAGAAGAAGAAGAAGAAATAGAAGAAGAAGACCAACAACAATTCAACTCTTCATCTCCGACAGTAGCGTCTGCTGTCAGAATATCTAGACCTTGACCTATATAGACGATATTAAAATATACCAATCTATGTCCGTACATGTAACAGCATATTCCATGTATTTTTGACACGTACAATTACGATGACACTCTTTTCTTGCCGAGGATAAGTGTTCTTCCAGTGCTTTTTACCGCTTCAATCCTGAATGTCAAATAGCTTTGATGTCACATATGCTCACATAAAACCAAAAGGACTGGTCGAAACAAGTTTTGTGCAATCGTCAAAAACAAGGACAAATATTGTGGAACAGAAATACAGCTAGGCTAGATATCAACAGTGATATGGTTCGTTCGGTTGAAGCCTTTTCAAAGCTGCGATCGTATCTCTGCTAAAGAGTTTAGTCTTTGATGCAAACTTTTCTTTGATGTCATATGTAGATACTATAGCCAACGGAATTGGATGGTAAACTTAATAACGACTTCCTCGCAGTTCTCCCTAAGAACGGATTTTTTAAATTTTCATGGCAAAATGGCTAAAGAGGTAGGGGATCGATGTGATCCCAGTAGTATTGAGCGACACACAGATAAAGCCAAGCATAGCACACCCGCCTGGAGAAACCTAGTCCACCGTCACCAGCACGCTCGGGATGTGAGAAAAGCTAATGTACCCCGCCACTTAACGTCCTTTTCAGGGTGGACTGATTGTGGACATTCGACAACAACAATAGAATATAAAAAACCGATTGTCTTAGTCTAACGGCCAACAATCATAATTTGGTCGCAGTTCGACCTTTTTTGTTTCTAGCTCATTCCTTAACCGTCGCTGTTTAAGTGTGAAGGCCTGAATGTCATCAATTCTTGATATGATGAACAATGCTTTCTGATATCGGGACTTTTTGTTTTAGTTCTACCTGAATGGGTTATAGCGTGCTGGAACTACTTTCATTAGTTAGGGGCACGTGTGTCCTATTACTGCTAGGTGGCACACTTGCTAATAACAATGGCGGACAACACTGTTAGTGCTTGCATGGAACAGCGTGTTGTGATGAAGTTTCTGGTAAAACAAGGTGTGAAACCTGAAGAAATTTACAGACGACTGCAATCACAATACGAGACACTCAGTCAAAGTAAGACATTTGAATGGTGTAAACGTTTTAGAGAAAGCCGTACATCAGTTAGTGATGATCCCGGCCGTGGTAGCTCTCAAACCATCACTGTTATTCCTGTGAATATCCAGATTGTGGAACGCCTTATCTTGGTTAATCGACGCATAACCTGTCACGAATATTGCACAAAAGGTACGTCTTTCTCTGGGTTCGGTGAACCCTATTATTCATGAACATTTGCATTTTTGGAAGGTTAGTGCACGTTGGGTGCCAATATATCTTTCCGCTTTTGAATG
Source organism: Ariolimax columbianus (assembly GCA_036924085.1). Taxonomy (NCBI): domain Eukaryota; kingdom Metazoa; phylum Mollusca; class Gastropoda; order Stylommatophora; family Arionidae; genus Ariolimax; species Ariolimax columbianus. The sequence goes on from JAVGWX010000016.1 coordinate 57,744,344, forward strand.
GCAGAGAAAAGTTCAAGTCTGCAACTCATTCGACTCAACGCACTATGTGCCCTCTACAGCAACTCGGATGGGAGGTATTGCCACATCCACCTTACAACCTAGCCATTTCCACCTGTTTGGACCCCTAAAAGAATTCTTTGGAGTCAACATTTCAGACATACTGACAAATCTTTCTTAGCTGAAGCTTTTCAAGCATTACTTAAACGCTTTGATAAGTGCATAAACATTGCAGGAGATCATATCACTAATTGGGGACGGCGTGGCCTAGTGGTTAAGTGGCACGGCTCACGACCCGAAGGTGCTGGGTTCGATCCCCATCACAGCACCGGCCGTTACCCCGGGGAAGCAAACCCTTAGAAAATGCAGGAGGAAGCAGACCCTTACATAAAATGCGTGCTGAAGTCGGATGCACTGGGCCGACAGGCGCAAAATAAAAACACAGTGCAACGCACACCGCCTTGGGGATTGGAGTAAAATAAGGCGAACGACACAAAAACAAAAAACAAAACAAAAAAAATATCACCAATTAAATGGCATTTTGACTACTTGAAAGAAAAATGTCCTTACAAAAAAAAAGTCCCTGTTTGACTTAAACGCCCAACGTAGTTGATACAATGTGGTTACCAATGAATACCTTACAATTGCAATAATTTCGGAACACGATCCTATTGTTATATATTTTGACCGTATCGTTATTGGTTTCAAGAGTACCATGCATGTGATATTAGGAAGCAGACAAGCCACATGACGTCATAGTATCTCCTTCTGGATGGCAGACATTTATGGGGTTCACCAAAAGGAGCAGAATTATGTTTTCTGGGGTATTTTGTTTTTAACAACGAAGGGATAAGCAATCTGCAATATGCTGATGATATTGTATTGAGGGATCAAGATGCTGAGCAGCGCATGAGCTGCAGCGGTCAGCGACTCATAGCTGACTGCTAGCGTCAGGGCCAGCGAACCATAGCTGCCAAGACCCTTCTACACCTCGACGCGGTGATCCTGGATAACAGGCTGCATCAGGGCAGAGTGGCTAAGGAGAAGGGATCGAAGAGGGAATGCTAAACCGGTACTCAAAAAATGCTTGCTGAAGTCGGATATGTTGGACCGAAAGGTGCAAATATCGCAGCCAAGCTGTAAACTACGACACAACGCATTCCGTTCTCTGGACTACATTCTGCTACTTAGGCCCGTGTCAGGGTATGGTAGCGGGAGATTGAGAACGAATGAAGCCAATCCATATTGTATTGATAGTTCAGAATGAAAGCGACTTGCTGGAAATGGTAAACACGGTAGTTAGACAAAATTAAAACAAAGGCTCAGTTTAACTTTTTTTCAAATCTGAGGTGATGGTAGGGACTCTACAACATGCTGAGTCACAGCGAAGACGGCCGAATGGAGACAAATTAACACGTTTAAATACACGGACACATACATAGTATCAGATGGAAGAAGTAATTATGAAATAAAATACAGAATAGTCCAAGTAAAATCAATCTTCCAGACCATGAAGGGAATCTTGTACAACAAATCTTTGTCGCTGGAAATGAAAAAAGAGAGTCCTTGAATCTTACGTAGAACCAGTACTGCCATATGGCAGTAAATCGTGGACAATCAGCAAGGAAGCGCATACATCTTTGTAAGCAACGGAGATAGGGTTTTACAGAAGAATGCTGCGGATTCGAAGGACTGTAAAGAAGACAAGTGATACAGCACTCAAGAAGTACAAACACGAAGACAACTTATAGCAAGGATCAGAACAAGGCAGTCATCCTTTTTCGGGCGTGTTATGAGAAAAGGCTGTTTGGAGAACGTTGTGACAACGGGGAAGATAGCAGGAAAGAGGGACAGAGGAAGGGTGAGAGAGAAGATGTTGGACAGCCTGAGAGAATGGCATGGGAGACAACCAGCAACAGGATTGATAAACGACACATGCGATAGAAGCAGATAGAGATACATGATCACCAACGCCAACCGGCAGGGCACCTGATGATGATAATGATGATGAAGTGATGAATCATGGCGAAATTCATCATCCAATGAAGGGACGAGATCAATCAAGATGCTGAGCAGCGCATGAGCTGTGGAGGTCAGCCGACCCATAGCTGACTGCTAGCAGCAGGGTCAGCGAACCAGAGCTGCCAAGACGCTTCTACACCTGCACGCGGTGATCCTGGATAACAGGCTGCAACAGAGCAGACTTGGTAAGGAGAAGGGATCGAAGAGGGAAGGTTAACCTAGTACTAACAAAATGCCTGCTGAAGTCAGATGTGTTGGGTCGAAAGGTGCAAATATCGCAGTCAAGCTGTAAAATACGACATAACACATTCCGTTCTCTTAACTACATTCTGCTTCTTAAAGCCCTCTCAGGTCTTGGTAGTGGGAGATTGAGAAAGAACGACGCCAAGCCAAGTCAATGAAGATTTACAACTTTCATTCCGTTACCTGTTACGAGTAGAGCAGGTAGTTCTGAAATGGAGTGAGTGATGGGACAGACAATTGTTGACCGAGTCAGACCTCTATAAAGTGGGTCATGGTTAGACAAGTGATGGGACAGACTGTTGTCGACCGTGTCAGACCTCTATAAAGTAGGTCATGGTTAGACGAGTGATGGGACAGGCTGTTCTCGGCCGAGTCAGACCTCTATAAAGTGGGTCATGGTCATACGAGTGATGTGACAGACTGTTCTCGGCCGAGTCAGACCTCTTTAAAGTGGGTCATGGTTAGACGAGTGATAGGACAGACTGTTCTCGACCGAGTCAGACCTCTATAAAGTGTGTCATGGTTAGACAAGTGATGGGACAGACTTTTCTCGACCGAGTCAGACGTCTATAAAGTGGGTCATGGTTAGATGAGTGATGGGACAGACTGTTCTCGACCGAGTCAGACCTCTATAAAGTGTGGTCAGACACACCGAGTACTCACACCAGAGTTGATTGAACGCACCCTGCTGGTACATCACGGAGTTCCTGCCAATGAAATACCCCCAACTCTAAACATCAGTTAACATTCAGCACACGACGTTATTCAGCTCCACAAAGTGTCTGCAAAGCTAGCGCCACGGCAACTAACTCCAGAATTAAAACAATAATGCGGGGCACAAGTGACTTAACATATGACCAATCACATTTATTTGAGAGGAATCCGCGCACTTTTTAGGAACTATGATATTAATAATAATAACATACCATGTTTTACCCGTGTGGTCTGCCGGGGTCTTTGTGTATCACAAGGACAAGAATAGCACCACTGCCCCACAGAGAGCATGTCGCAAGAGGCGATTAACTGCGTGACATGGCATAACATCGGTCATGGTAAGGTGGTTTGTTTAGAACAGCATAGACGGCGCTTAACAGGCTGCGGGTCTACTTTTCTCTAGTGTTTGAGTCTATTAAGATGGACTCGCACATCGGTTAACCACCCTCGCAGTTTTTTGTCCAGGGCTAGACGTGTCGCTGAAGTAATCCTTATCCAATGACGATTGAGAATATCCGCAACATTTCCTTTCCAGCTAGTTCCCGGTCTACCATAGTTGCGAAATCCAGAACGCCGTGCGTTATAGGCGCACAGAGGTAGTTAGGTTTAATTCTCATAAAGTGGTCGAACCACTTGATTCTCGCCTCATAAATAAATAGGAAAGGGTTCATTATTCCCCTTCTCTTCCTCCTTGAATTCGACACCCTGTAGTCTACTCAGATATAACTGGATACCTGACACTGTTATAGAAAGAAAACCAGCAATGAATGATTGTCCCCCCCCCCCCACCCTCACCTGACAACCATAGACCTAGTTCCCATCCCTGTGACGACAGTTTCCGTAATTACACTACTTTTTTACCACACAAAAAACTTTCGTTTTACATTCAACCCCTTTCTGGGCTAAGTAATTATCAGGCTTAACAAGAGTTAAAGTCTGGGTGTCAACTTTTTTAAACAATGAACCGCAGCCCTTTATATTACCATCAAAACTGTGTTTGTAAATGCTGATACTTCGTCAAAATGCGGTTAAACTTACATTAGCCCTTCCTAAACCTTGAAGCAATCTTGACTATTTCTAATCACACTGTATGGTCAGAAGATATATCTTATGCAGGCTCAATTTCATTATCAATTCTCTAATTTCTTCCACGGTTTGGCCCATCTGCTCTACTGGATTGTGTTAGAGTGAAAGCACATCATCTTTAGTATTATAGTTTCATGTGCGTTCGGATGTAAGGGGTTAATCACAACAACTATTTACACATTCACTGCCGTAAGCCGAGAAACGTATTGAAGAATAGTAACAAAGAAAAATATCATCAGGACATGCTTCTTCCCTCTGGCAATATACGAATGTGAAACATGGACAATTACACAAACACTATAGAATAAAATTGAATGCTTCGAGCTAAAAATCTTCAGGAAAATTCTTAGAATACTTCGGAAAGCGCACAATAAAAGTAGACGACCTCGAGGAACTAGATATCAAACACAAATTTGTTTGTAAACAGCTTTCCGTCCAGGAAACTCAAATACGTTGGCCATATCAAACGTCAAAGTTGCCGAGAAAAAAAAATACTATACAAGATGGTATGATATCTTGTAAACGAGACAGAGGCAGACCGAGGCGACGATGGACGGGCGTGTGACATCGAAGATATTCTAATGATGATAGTGACTGATCCAGTCAGAGAGCCAGTTTTACAGAAAGGCTGTGGTGGGAACGAAGGGTATGCAAACATGATGATACCATAAGCTGCTTACTGCTCCTGAGATGTTTATCAAACTGCTTTTTGAAAAAAAACGTTAAGTTCCAGGTTGCAGTAGCTTTCCTCACATCCCGAGCGTGCTGGTGAAGGTGGACCGGGGTCCTCCTGACTAACATGTCTGATCAGTATATTTTGCCTGACCCTGACTAACATGTCTGATCATTATGTTTTGCCTGACCCTGACTAACATGTCTGATCAGTATATTTTGCCTGACACTGACTAACATGTCTGATCAGTATATTTTGCCTGACCCTAACTAACATGTCTGATCAGTATATTTTACCTGACCCTGGCTAACATGTCTGATCAGTATATTTTGCCTGGCTCTGACTAACATGTCTGATCAGTATATTTTGCCTGGCCCTGACTAACATGTCTGATCAGTATATTTTGCCTGGCCCTGACTAACATGTCTGATCAATATATTTTGCCTGGCCCTGACTAACATGTCTGATCAGTATATTTTGCCTGACCCTGACTAACAAGTCTGATCAGTATATTTTGCCTGGCCCTGACTAACATGTCTGATCAGTATATTTTGCCTGGCCCTGACTAACATGTCTGATCAGTATATTTTGCCTAGACCTGGCTAACATGTCTGATCAGTATATTTTGCCTGGCCCTGACTAACATGTCTGATCAGTATATGTTGCCTGGCCCTGACTAACATGTCTGATCAGTATATTTTGCCTGGACCTGACTAACATGTCTGATCAGTATATTTTGCCTGACCCTGACTAACATGTCTGATAAGTATGTTTTGCCTGACCCTGACTAACATGTCTGATCAGTATATTTTGCCTGGACCTGACTAACATGTATGATCAGTATATTTTGCCTGGCCCTGACTAACATGTCTGATCAGTATATTTTGCCTGACCCTAACTAACATGTCTGATCAGTATATTTTACCTGACCCTGGCTAACATGTCTGATCAGTATATTTTGCCTGGCCCTGACTAACATGTCTGATCAGTATATTTTGCCTGGCCCTGACTAACATGTCTGATCAATATATTTTGCCTGGCCCTGACTAACGTGTCTGATCAGTATATTTTGCCTGACCCTGACTAACATGTCTGATCAGTATATTTTGCCTGGCCCTGACTAACATGTCTGATCAGTATTTTTCTGCCTGGCCCTGACTAACATGTCTGATCAGTATATTTTGCCTGGACCTGACTAACATGTCTGATCAGTATATTTTGCCTGGCCCTGACTAACATGTCTGATCAGTATATTTTGCCTGGCCCTGACTAACATGTCTGATCAGTATATTTTGCCTTGACCTGACTAACATGTCTGATCAGTATATTTTGCCTGACCCTTAATAACATGTCTGATAAGTATGTTTTGCCTGACCCTGACTAACATGTCTGATCAGTATATTTTGCCTGGACCTGACTAACATGTCTGATCAGTATATTTTGCCTAGACCTGACTAACATGTCTGATCAGTATATTTTGCCTGGCCCTGACTAACATCTGATCAGTATATTTTGCCTGGCCCTGACTAACATGTCTGATCAGTATATTTTGCCAGGACCTGACTAACATGTCTGATCAGTATATTTTGCCTGACCCTGACTAACATGTCTGATCAGTATATTTTGCCTGGCCCTGACTAACATGTCTGATCAGTATATTTTGCCTGGCCCTGACTAACATGTCTGATCAGTGTATTTTGCCTGGCCCTGACTAACATGTCTGATCAGTATATTTTGCCTGGACCTGACTAACATGTCTGATCAGTATATTTTGCCTGATCCTGACTAACATGTCTGATCAGTATATTTTGCCTGGCCCTGACTAACATGTCTGATCAGTATATTTTGCCTGGCCCTGACTAACATGTCTGATCAGTATATTTTGCCTGGCCCTGACTAACATGTCTGATCAGTATATTTTGCCTGGACCTGACTAACATGTTTGATCAGTATATTTTGCCTGACCCTGACTAACATGTCTGATAAGTATGTTTTGCCTGACCCTGACTAACATGTCTGATCAGTATATTTTGCCTGGACCTGACTAACATGTCTGATCAGTATATTTTGCCTGGCCCTGACTAACATGTCTGATCAGTATATTTTGCCTGACCCTAATTAACATGTCTGATCAGTATATTTTACCTGACCCTGGCTAACATGTCTGATCAGTATATTTTGCCTGGCCCTGACTAACATGTCTGATCAGTATATTTTGCCTGGACCTGACTAACATGTCTGATCAGTATATTTTGCCTGACCCTGACTAACATGTCTGATAAGTATGTTTTGCCTGACCCTGACTAACATGTCTGATCAGTATATTTTGCCTGGACCTGACTAACATGTCTGATCAGTATATTTTGCCTGGCCCTGACTAACATGTCTGATCAGTATATTTTGCCTGACCCTAACTAACATGTCTGATCAGTATATTTTACCTGACCCTGGCTAACATGTCTGATCAGTATATTTTGCCTGGCCCTGACTAACATGTCTGATCAGTATATTTTGCCTGGCCCTGACTAACATGTCTGATCAATATATTTTGCCTGGCCCTGACTAACGTGTCTGATCAGTATATTTTGCCTGACCCTGACTAACATGTCTGATCAGTATATTTTGCCTGGCCCTGACTAACATGTCTGATCAGTATTTTTCTGCCTGGCCCTGACTAACATGTCTGATCAGTATATTTTGCCTGGCCCTGACTAACATGTCTGATCAGTATATTTTGCCTGGCCCTGACTAACATGTCTGATCAGTATATTTTGCCTTGACCTGACTAACATGTCTGATCAGTATATTTTGCCTGACCCTGACTAACATGTCTGATAAGTATGTTTTGCCTGACCCTGACTAACATGTCTGATCAGTATATTTTGCCTGGACCTGACTAACATGTCTGATCAGTATATTTTGCCTAGACCTGACTAACATGTCTGATCAGTATATTTTGCCTGGCCCTGACTAACATCTGATCAGTATATTTTGCCTGGCCCTGACTAACATGTCTGATCAGTATATTTTGCCAGGACCTGACTAACATGTCTGATCAGTATATTTTGCCTGACCCTGACTAACATGTCTGATCAGTATATTTTGCCTGGCCCTGACTAACATGTCTGATCAGTACATTTTGCCTGGCCCTGACTAACATGTCTGATCAGTATATTTTGCCTGGCCCTGACTAACATGTCTGATCAGTATATTTTGCCTGGACCTAACTAACATGTCTGATCAGTATATTTTGCCTGACCCTGACTAACATGTCTGATCAGTATATTTTGCCTGGCCCTGACTAACATGTCTGATCAGTATATTTTGCCTGGCCCTGACTAACATGTCTGATCAGTATATTTTTCCTGGCCCTGACTAACATGTCTGATCAGTATATTTTGCCTGGACCTGACTAACATGTTTGATCAGTATATTTTGCCTGACCCTGACTAACATGTCTGATAAGTATGTTTTGCCTGACCCTGACTAACATGTCTGATCAGTATATTTTGCCTGGACCTGACTAACATGTCTGATCAGTATATTTTGCCTGGCCCTGACTAACATGTCTGATCAGTATATTTTGCCTGACCCTAACTAACATGTCTGATCAGTATATTTTACCTGACCCTGGCTAACATGTCTGATCAGTATATTTTGCCTGGCCCTGACTAACATGTCTGATCAGTATATTTTGCCTGGCCCTGACTAACATGTCTGATCAGTATATTTTGCCTGGCCCTGACTAACATGTCTGATCAATATATTTTGCCTGGCCCTGACTAACATGTCTGATCAGTATAATTTGCCTGACCCTGACTAACATGTCTGATCAGTATATTTTGCCTGGCCCTGACTAACATGTCTGATCAGTATTTTTTTGCCTGGCCCTGACTAACATGTCTGATCAGTATATTTTGCCTGGACCTGACTAACATGTCTGATCAGTATATTTTGCCTGGCCCTGACTAACATGTCTGATCAGTATATTTTGCCTGGCCCTGACTAACATGTCTGATCAGTATATTTTGCCTGGACCTGACTAACATGTTTGATCAGTATATTTTGCCTGACCCTGACTAACATGTCTGATAAGTATGTTTTGCCTGACCCTGACTAACATGTCTGATCAGTATATTTTGCCTGGACCTGACTAACATGTCTGATCAGTATATTTTGCCTGGCCCTGACTAACATGTCTGATCAGTATATTTTGCCTGACCCTAATTAACATGTCTGATCAGTATATTTTACCTAACCCTGGCTAACATGTCTGATCAGTATATTTTGCCTGGCCCTGACTAACATGTCTGATCAGTATATTTTGCCTGGACCTGACTAACATGTCTGATCAGTATATTTTGCCTGACCCTGACTAACATGTCTGATAAGTATGTTTTGCCTGACCCTGACTAACATGTCTGATCAGTATATTTTGCCTGGACCTGACTAACATGTCTGATCAGTATATTTTGCCTGGCCCTGACTAACATGTCTGATCAGTATATTTTGCCTGACCCTAACTAACATGTCTGATCAGTATATTTTACCTGACCCTGGCTAACATGTCTGATCAGTATATTTTGCCTGGCCCTGACTAACATGTCTGATCAGTATATTTTGCCTGGCCCTGACTAACATGTCTGATCAATATATTTTGCCTGGCCCTGACTAACGTGTCTGATCAGTATATTTTGCCTGACCCTGACTAACATGTCTGATCAGTATATTTTGCCTGGCCCTGACTAACATGTCTGATCAGTATTTTTCTGCCTGGCCCTGACTAACATGTCTGATCAGTATATTTTGCCTGGCCCTGACTAACATGTCTGATCAGTATATTTTGCCTGGCCCTGACTAACATGTCTGATCAGTATATTTTGCCTTGACCTGACTAACATGTCTGATCAGTATATTTTGCCTGACCCTGACTAACATGTCTGATAAGTATGTTTTGCCTGACCCTGACTAACATGTCTGATCAGTATATTTTGCCTGGACCTGACTAACATGTCTGATCAGTATATTTTGCCTAGACCTGACTAACATGTCTGATCAGTATATTTTGCCTGGCCCTGACTAACATCTGATCAGTATATTTTGCCTGGCCCTGACTAACATGTCTGATCAGTATATTTTGCCAGGACCTGACTAACATGTCTGATCAGTATATTTTGCCTGACCCTGACTAACATGTCTGATCAGTATATTTTGCCTGGCCCTGACTAACATGTCTGATCAGTACATTTTGCCTGGCCCTGACTAACATGTCTGATCAGTGTATTTTGCCTGGCCCTGACTAACATGTCTGATCAGTATATTTTGCCTGGACCTAACTAACATGTCTGATCAGTATATTTTGCCTGACCCTGACTAACATGTCTGATCAGTATATTTTGCCTGGCCCTGACTAACATGTCTGATCAGTATATTTTGCCTGGCCCTGACTAACATGTCTGATCAGTATATTTTTCCTGGCCCTGACTAACATGTCTGATCAGTATATTTTGCCTGGACCTGACTAACATGTTTGATCAGTATATTTTGCCTGACCCTGACTAACATGTCTGATAAGTATGTTTTGCCTGACCCTGACTAACATGTCTGATCAGTATATTTTGCCTGGACCTGACTAACATGTCTGATCAGTATATTTTGCCTGGCCCTGACTAACATGTCTGATCAGTATATTTTGCCTGACCCTAACTAACATGTCTGATCAGTATATTTTACCTGACCCTGGCTAACATGTCTGATCAGTATATTTTGCCTGGCCCTGACTAACATGTCTGATCAGTATATTTTGCCTGGCCCTGACTAACATGTCTGATCAGTATATTTTGCCTGGCCCTGACTAACATGTCTGATCAATATATTTTGCCTGGCCCTGACTAACATGTCTGATCAGTATATTTTGCCTGACCCTGACTAACATGTCTGATCAGTATATTTTGCCTGGCCCTGACTAACATGTCTGATCAGTATTTTTTTGCCTGGCCCTGACTAACATGTCTGATCAGTATATTTTGCCTGGACCTGACTAACATGTCTGATCAGTATATTTTGCCTGGCCCTGACTAACATGTCTGATCAGTATATTTTGCCTGGACCTGACTAACATGTCTGATCAGTATATTTTGCCTGACACTGACTAACATGTCTGATAAGTATGTTTTGCCTGACCCTGACTAACATGTCTGATCAGTATATTTTGCCTGGACCTGACTAACATGTCTGATCAGTATATTTTGCCTGGACCTGACCAACATGTCTGATCAGTATATTTTGCCTGGCCCTGACTAACATGTCTGATCAGTATATTTTGCCTGGCCCTGACTAACATGTCTGATCAGTGTATTTTGCCTGGCCCTGACTAACATGTCTGATCAGTATATTTTGCCTGGACCTAACTAACATGTCTGATCAGTATATTTTGCCTGACCCTGACTAACATGTCTGATCAGTATAATTTGCCTGGCCCTGACTAACATGTCTGATCAGTATATTTTGCCTGGCCCTGACTAACATGTCTGATCAGTATATTTTGCCAGGACCTGACTAACATGTCTGATCAGTATATTTTGCCTGACCCTGACTAACATGTCTGATCAGTATATTTTGCCTGGCCCTGACTAACATGTCTGATCAGTATATTTTGCCTGGACCTAACTAACATGTCTGATCAGTATATTTTGCCTGACCCTGACTAACATGTCTGATCAGTATATTTTGCCTGGCCCTGACTAACATGTCTGATCAGTATATTTTGCCTGGCCCTGACTAACATGTCTGATCAGTATATTTTTCCTGGCCCTGACTAACATGTCTGATCAGTATATTTTGCCTGGACCTGACTAACATGTTTGATCAGTATATTTTGCCTGACCCTGACTAACATGTCTGATAAGTATGTTTTGCCTGACCCTGACTAACATGTCTGATCAGTATATTTTGCCTGGACCTGACTAACATGTCTGATCAGTATATTTTGCCTGGCCCTGACTAACATGTCTGATCAGTATATTTTGCCTGACCCTAATTAACATGTCTGATCAGTATATTTTACCTGACCCTGGCTAACATGTCTGATCAGTATATTTTGCCTGGCCCTGACTAACATGTCTGATCAGTATATTTTGCCTGGACCTGACTAACATGTCTGATCAGTATATTTTGCCTGACCCTGACTAACATGTCTGATAAGTATGTTTTGCCTGACCCTGACTAACATGTCTGATCAGTATATTTTGCCTGGACCTGACTAACATGTCTGATCAGTATATTTTGCCTGGCCCTGACTAACATGTCTGATCAGTATATTTTGCCTGACCCTAACTAACATGTCTGATCAGTATATTTTACCTGACCCTGGCTAACATGTCTGATCAGTATATTTTGCCTGGCCCTGACTAACATGTCTGATCAGTATATTTTGCCTGGCCCTGACTAACATGTCTGATCAATATATTTTGCCTGGCCCTGACTAACGTGTCTGATCAGTATATTTTGCCTGACCCTGACTAACATGTCTGATCAGTATATTTTGCCTGGCCCTGACTAACATGTCTGATCAGTATTTTTCTGCCTGGCCCTGACTAACATGTCTGATCAGTATATTTTGCCTGGCCCTGACTAACATGTCTGATCAGTATATTTTGCCTGGCCCTGACTAACATGTCTGATCAGTATATTTTGCCTTGACCTGACTAACATGTCTGATCAGTATATTTTGCCTGACCCTGACTAACATGTCTGATAAGTATGTTTTGCCTGACCCTGACTAACATGTCTGATCAGTATATTTTGCCTGGACCTGACTAACATGTCTGATCAGTATATTTTGCCTAGACCTGACTAACATGTCTGATCAGTATATTTTGCCTGGCCCTGACTAACATCTGATCAGTATATTTTGCCTGGCCCTGACTAACATGTCTGATCAGTATATTTTGCCAGGACCTGACTAACATGTCTGATCAGTATATTTTGCCTGACCCTGACTAACATGTCTGATCAGTATATTTTGCCTGGCCCTGACTAACATGTCTGATCAGTACATTTTGCCTGGCCCTGACTAACATGTCTGATCAGTGTATTTTGCCTGGCCCTGACTAACATGTCTGATCAGTATATTTTGCCTGGACCTAACTAACATGTCTGATCAGTATATTTTGCCTGACCCTGACTAACATGTCTGATCAGTATATTTTGCCTGGCCCTGACTAACATGTCTGATCAGTATATTTTGCCTGGCCCTGACTAACATGTCTGATCAGTATATTTTTCCTGGCCCTGACTAACATGTCTGATCAGTATATTTTGCCTGGACCTGACTAACATGTTTGATCAGTATATTTTGCCTGACCCTGACTAACATGTCTGATAAGTATGTTTTGCCTGACCCTGACTAACATGTCTGATCAGTATATTTTGCCTGGACCTGACTAACATGTCTGATCAGTATATTTTGCCTGGCCCTGACTAACATGTCTGATCAGTATATTTTGCCTGACCCTAACTAACATGTCTGATCAGTATATTTTACCTGACCCTGGCTAACATGTCTGATCAGTATATTTTGCCTGGCCCTGACTAACATGTCTGATCAGTATATTTTGCCTGGCCCTGACTAACATGTCTGATCAGTATATTTTGCCTGGCCCTGACTAACATGTCTGATCAATATATTTTGCCTGGCCCTGACTAACATGTCTGATCAGTATATTTTGCCTGACCCTGACTAACATGTCTGATCAGTATATTTTGCCTGGCCCTGACTAACATGTCTGATCAGTATTTTTTTGCCTGGCCCTGACTAACATGTCTGATCAGTATATTTTGCCTGGACCTGACTAACATGTCTGATCAGTATATTTTGCCTGGCCCTGACTAACATGTCTGATCAGTATATTTTGCCTGGACCTGACTAACATGTCTGATCAGTATATTTTGCCTGACACTGACTAACATGTCTGATAAGTATGTTTTGCCTGACCCTGACTAACATGTCTGATCAGTATATTTTGCCTGGACCTGACTAACATGTCTGATCAGTATATTTTGCCTGGACCTGACCAACATGTCTGATCAGTATATTTTGCCTGGCCCTGACTAACATGTCTGATCAGTATATTTTGCCTGGCCCTGACTAACATGTCTGATCAGTGTATTTTGCCTGGCCCTGACTAACATGTCTGATCAGTATATTTTGCCTGGACCTAACTAACATGTCTGATCAGTATATTTTGCCTGACCCTGACTAACATGTCTGATCAGTATAATTTGCCTGGCCCTGACTAACATGTCTGATCAGTATATTTTGCCTGGCCCTGACTAACATGTCTGATCAGTATATTTTGCCAGGACCTGACTAACATGTCTGATCAGTATATTTTGCCTGACCCTGACTAACATGTCTGATCAGTATATTTTGCCTGGCCCTGACTAACATGTCTGATCAGTATATTTTGCCTGACCCTGACTAACATATCAGATCAGTGTATTTTGCCTGACCCTAACTAACATGTCTGATCAGTATATTATGCCTGACCCTAACTAACATGTCTGATCAGTATATTTTGCCTGACCCTGACTAACATGTCTGATCAGTATATTTTGCCTGACCCTGACTAACATGTCTGATCAGTATGTTTTGCCTGACCCTGACTAACATGTCTGATCAGTATATTTTGCCTGGACCTGACTAACATGTCTGATCAGTATATTTTGCCTGGACCTGACTAACATGTCTGATCAGTATATTTTGCCTGGCCCTGACTAACATCTGATCAGTATATTTTGCCTGGCCCTGACTAACATGTCTGATCAGTATATTTTGCCAGGACCTGACTAACATGTCTGATCAGTATATTTTGCCTGACCCTGACTAACATGTCTGATCAGTATATTTTGCTTGGCCCTGACTAACATGTCTGATCAGTATATTTTGCCTGGCCCTGACTAACATGTCTGATCAGTGTATTTTGCCTGGCCCTGACTAACATGTCTGATCAGTATATTTTGCCTGGACCTAACTAACATGTCTGATCAGTATATTTTGCCTGACCCTAACATGTCTGATCAGTATATTTTGCCTGGCCCTGACTAACATGTCTGATCAGTATATTTTGCCTGGCCCTGACTAACATGTCTGATCAGTATATTTTGCCAGGACCTGATTAACATGTCTGATCAGTATATTTTGCCTGACCCTGACTAACATGTCTGATCAGTATATTTTGCCTGGCCCTGACTAACATGTCTGATCAGTATATTTTGCCTGACCCTGACTAACATATCAGATCAGTGTATTTTGCCTGACCCTAACTAACATGTCTGATCAGTATATTATGCCTGACCCTAACTAACATGTCTGATCAGTATATTTTGCCTGACCCTGACTAACATGTCTGATCAGTATATTTTGCCTGACCCTGACTAACATGTCTGATCAGTATATTTTGCCTGACCCTGACTAACATGTCTGATCAGTATGTTTTGCCTGACCCTGACTAACATGTCTGATCATTATAGTTTGCCTGATCCTGACTAACATGTCTGATCAGTATGTTTTGCCTGACCCTGACTAACATGTCTGATCAGTATATTTTGCCTGATCCTGACTAACATGTCTGATCAGTATATTTTGCCTGGCCCTGACTAACATGTCTGATCAGTATATTTTGCCTGGCCCTGACTAACATGTCTGATCAGTATATTTTGCCAGGACCTGATTAACATGTCTGATCAGTATATTTTGCCTGACCCTGACTAACATGTCTGATCAGTATATTTTGCCTGGCCCTGACTAACATGTCTGATCATTATATTTTGCCTGGCCCTGACTAACATGTCTGATCAGTATATTTTGCCTGGCCCTGACTAACATGTCTGATCAGTATATTTTGCCTGGACCTGACTAACATGTTTGATCAGTATATTTTGCCTGACCCTGACTAACATGTCTGATAAGTATGTTTTGCCTGACCCTGACTAACATGTCTGATCAGTATATTTTGCCTGGACCTGACTAACATGTCTGATCAGTATATTTTGCCCGGCCCTGACTAACATGTCTGATCAGTATATTTTGCCTGACCCTAATTAACATGTCTGATCAGTATATTTTACCTGACCCTGGCTAACATGTCTGATCAGTATATTTTGCCTGGCCCTGACTAACATGTCTGATCAGTATATTTTGCCTGGACCTGACTAACATGTCTGATCAGTATATTTTGCCTGACCCTGACTAACATGTCTGATAAGTATGTTTTGCCTGACCCTGACTAACATGTCTGATCAGTATATTTTGCCTGGACCTGACTAACATGTCTGATCAGTATATTTTGCCTGGCCCTGACTAACATGTCTGATCAGTATATTTTGCCTGACCCTAACTAACATGTCTGATCAGTATATTTTACCTGACCCTGGCTAACATGTCTGATCAGTATATTTTGCCTGGCCCTGACTAACATGTCTGATCAGTATATTTTGCCTGGCCCTGACTAACATGTCTGATCAATATATTTTGCCTGGCCCTGACTAACGTGTCTGATCAGTATATTTTGCCTGACCCTGACTAACATGTCTGATCAGTATATTTTGCCTGGCCCTGACTAACATGTCTGATCAGTATTTTTCTGCCTGGCCCTGACTAACATGTCTGATCAGTATATTTTGCCTGGCCCTGACTAACATGTCTGATCAGTATATTTTGCCTGGCCCTGACTAACATGTCTGATCAGTATATTTTGCCTTGACCTGACTAACATGTCTGATCAGTATATTTTGCCTGACCCTGACTAACATGTCTGATAAGTATGTTTTGCCTGACCCTGACTAACATGTCTGATCAGTATATTTTGCCTGGACCTGACTAACATGTCTGATCAGTATATTTTGCCTAGACCTGACTAACATGTCTGATCAGTATATTTTGCCTGGCCCTGACTAACATCTGATCAGTATATTTTGCCTGGCCCTGACTAACATGTCTGATCAGTATATTTTGCCAGGACCTG
Source organism: Ariolimax columbianus (assembly GCA_036924085.1). Lineage (NCBI taxonomy): Eukaryota > Metazoa > Mollusca > Gastropoda > Stylommatophora > Arionidae > Ariolimax > Ariolimax columbianus. Next base: position 57,761,105 of record JAVGWX010000016.1, read on the forward strand.
ACTAACATGTCTGATCAGTATATTTTGCCTGACCCTGACTAACATGTCTGATCAGTATATTTTGCCTGGCCCTGACTAACATGTCTGATCAGTACATTTTGCCTGGCCCTGACTAACATGTCTGATCAGTGTATTTTGCCTGGCCCTGACTAACATGTCTGATCAGTATATTTTGCCTGGACCTAACTAACATGTCTGATCAGTATATTTTGCCTGACCCTGACTAACATGTCTGATCAGTATATTTTGCCTGGCCCTGACTAACATGTCTGATCAGTATATTTTGCCTGGCCCTGACTAACATGTCTGATCAGTATATTTTTCCTGGCCCTGACTAACATGTCTGATCAGTATATTTTGCCTGGACCTGACTAACATGTTTGATCAGTATATTTTGCCTGACCCTGACTAACATGTCTGATAAGTATGTTTTGCCTGACCCTGACTAACATGTCTGATCAGTATATTTTGCCTGGACCTGACTAACATGTCTGATCAGTATATTTTGCCTGGCCCTGACTAACATGTCTGATCAGTATATTTTGCCTGACCCTAACTAACATGTCTGATCAGTATATTTTACCTGACCCTGGCTAACATGTCTGATCAGTATATTTTGCCTGGCCCTGACTAACATGTCTGATCAGTATATTTTGCCTGGCCCTGACTAACATGTCTGATCAGTATATTTTGCCTGGCCCTGACTAACATGTCTGATCAATATATTTTGCCTGGCCCTGACTAACATGTCTGATCAGTATATTTTGCCTGACCCTGACTAACATGTCTGATCAGTATATTTTGCCTGGCCCTGACTAACATGTCTGATCAGTATTTTTTTGCCTGGCCCTGACTAACATGTCTGATCAGTATATTTTGCCTGGACCTGACTAACATGTCTGATCAGTATATTTTGCCTGGCCCTGACTAACATGTCTGATCAGTATATTTTGCCTGGCCCTGACTAACATGTCTGATCAGTATATTTTGCCTGGACCTGACTAACATGTCTGATCAGTATATTTTGCCTGACCCTGACTAACATGTCTGATAAGTATGTTTTGCCTGACCCTGACTAACATGTCTGATCAGTATATTTTGCCTGGACCTGACTAACATGTCTGATCAGTATATTTTGCCTGGACCTGACCAACATGTCTGATCAGTATATTTTGCCTGGCCCTGACTAACATGTCTGATCAGTATATTTTGCCTGGCCCTGACTAACATGTCTGATCAGTGTATTTTGCCTGGCCCTGACTAACATGTCTGATCAGTATATTTTGCCTGGACCTAACTAACATGTCTGATCAGTATATTTTGCCTGACCCTGACTAACATGTCTGATCAGTATAATTTGCCTGGCCCTGACTAACATGTCTGATCAGTATATTTTGCCTGGCCCTGACTAACATGTCTGATCAGTATATTTTGCCAGGACCTGACTAACATGTCTGATCAGTATATTTTGCCTGACCCTGACTAACATGTCTGATCAGTATATTTTGCCTGGCCCTGACTAACATGTCTGATCAGTATATTTTGCCTGACCCTGACTAACATATCAGATCAGTGTATTTTGCCTGACCCTAACTAACATGTCTGATCAGTATATTATGCCTGACTCTAACTAACATGTCTGATCAGTATATTTTGCCTGACCCTGACTAACATGTCTGATCAGTATATTTTTGCCTGACCCTGACTAACATGTCTGATCAGTATGTTTTGCCTGACCCTGACTAACATGTCTGATCAGTATATTTTGCCTGGACCTGACTAACATGTCTGATCAGTATATTTTGCCTGGACCTGACTAACATGTCTGATCAGTATATTTTGCCTGGCTCTGACTAACATCTGATCAGTATATTTTGCCTGGCCCTGACTAACATGTCTGATCAGTATATTTTGCCAGGACCTGACTAACATGTCTGATCAGTATATTTTGCCTGACCCTGACTAACATGTCTGATCAGTATATTTTGCTTGGCCCTGACTAACATGTCTGATCAGTATATTTTGCCTGGCCCTGACTAACATGTCTGATCAGTGTATTTTGCCTGGCCCTGACTAACATGTCTGATCAGTATATTTTGCCTGGACCTAACTAACATGTCTGATCAGTATATTTTGCCTGACCCTGACTAACATGTCTGATCAGTATATTTTGCCTGGCCCTGACTAACATGTCTGATCAGTATATTTTGCCTGGCCCTGACTAACATGTCTGATCAGTATATTTTGCCAGGACCTGATTAACATGTCTGATCAGTATATTTTGCCTGACCCTGACTAACATGTCTGATCAGTATATTTTGCCTGGCCCTGACTAACATGTCTGATCAGTATATTTTGCCTGACCCTGACTAACATATCAGATCAGTGTATTTTGCCTGACCCTAACTAACATGTCTGATCAGTATATTATGCCTGACCCTAACTAACATGTCTGATCAGTATATTTTGCCTGACCCTGACTAACATGTCTGATCAGTATATTTTGCCTGACCCTGACTAACATGTCTGATCAGTATGTTTTGCCTGACCCTGACTAACATGTCTGATCATTATAGTTTGCCTGATCCTGACTAACATGTCTGATCAGTATGTTTTGCCTGACCCTGACTAACATGTCTGATCAGTATATTTTGCCTGATCCTGACTAACATGTCTGATCAGTATATTTTGCCTGGCCTTGACTAACATGTCTGATCAGTATATTTTGCCTGGCCCTGACTAACATGTCTGATCAGTATATTTTGCCAGGACCTGATTAACATGTCTGATCAGTATATTTTGCCTGACCCTGACTAACATGTCTGATCAGTATATTTTGCCTGGCCCTGACTAACATGTCTGATCAGTATATTTTGCCTGACCCTGACTAACATATCAGATCAGTGTATTTTCCTGACCCTAACTAACATGTCTGATCAGTATATTATGCCTGACCCTAACTAACATGTCTGATCAGTATATTGTTTCTGACCCTGACTAACATGTCTGATCAGTATATTTTGCCTGACCCTGACTAACATGTCTGATCAGTATGTTTTGCCTGACCCTGACTAACATGTCTGATCATTATAGTTTGCCTGATCCTGACTAACATGTCTGATCAGTATGTTTTGCCTGACCCTGACTAACATGTCTGATCAGTATATTTTGCCTGACGAGATGTTAGTCTTCATCGCCATCCAACTGCTTGTTAAAACAGTGCATTGTATTATTTTCAAACTGGTATATAAATCATGTGATATATTTACAATTAAGACACAATAAAAACAGCCTTATGTGTACACTGACCTTGGGGTGATATAAGTGAATAAATAATTACACAAAACAAGCTATTCAATTCACTAGTTCAGGTGTACTATTCAACTCACCTGCATTTTGGTTATATCAATAAAGTTCTGTGCACGAATTCAACACAAGCGCACAGTAAACTTGTGGATTCTAGGATGTGCTCTACACATCGCCCGAGTAACACAGTAGTTAAAGGCTTTTCTTACCACAGCAGAGCTACCGGGTTTAATCCCTGGCCTAAACACGGTCCAGTCAATCCAGCTGTAAATAAGCACCTGTCTCGCAGTAAAGGAAACCAAGGCAGCGAACCGGACACACTGCGTAAGAGAATGTATACCTCATAAATTGAAGCCCCCTCACTAACACTTTATCCCCGACAGCAGTGTGTGCTGTGGGACTGTTTTAACTTTTATGTCACTAAGGCCGGCTCACAGATACACACAACTGAGACTGCTCTCGACGCTCCGGACTCGCGTCGCGTGCACCCTGGAATGATCCAAACACTACCTGCAGGGACATAACACACACGAACGACTCGTGAAAAACGGAAAGCCAAGACGACAAGCTATAAGGGGGTGGCGGCACAAGTAGTAGTCTTAATCCACCTATCAAGGCTGTTTAAAAGACAACTTTAACCTATCCCTCCTCAACTCACGTTTATAAAGATCGGGCGAAATTTGCCGGAGGCTAACTGTGTCCAATTTACTCTAACGGCCTGTGCCCGTAGGCGCACTTCGGGTCTGATGGCTTGCAGGGTAAATCACTGACAGTGACAGGGTTTGTGAAAGGGGGTGGGAGTGTTTTAAAGGGGGGGGGGGTGCTGAGAAGGGGAAGGGAAGGATGAGAAAGAAGAAGATGTAGATCAATGCGTGCGAATACGATTTTATTCAGTCAAATCATCTGCGTATGTGTGTTAGTTGTCGCCCCATGGCGTGCACTCATCTGTGGAGAGAGTGCATCAATTAGATCAATTGTGTTCGCGTTCAAATCCTTTTCTCAATGTTCATAGTTTGATTTTGTTTTTCTCTTTTCATTCTTTTTTTTTTAGTGTGCTGTTCTTAGATGTTCGTAGATCAGTGGTTCTCAACCTTTTCCAGATTGCAAATCTCATATCAAGCCAATTATAATTTATACTTCGTCATGTCTCCCAAGTCAAAAGAGGTGAAATTCATAACTCATGTCATAAAATATAGCTTCTTATAGACCACCCAACCCCTACAGACTAGTCCAGGAAATTGACACATCGAAAGTTGGAAACAGCTGACACAGGTCCCCTTGATCGAGTTAAAGTAGGAACCTGCGCCTGGACATCTCCTGCCCTACGCAACATGGAAGTCACTAAACAGACTTCGAACTGGTGTATCACGATGCAGGAAAAACCTGAAAAGATGAGAATACAGGGATGGTGGGACATGCGAATGTGGAGTAACACAAGACCAGGACCATATGATCATCTGCCCAAACCTCCCGGAGACGTATAGCATGGGGCAATCCATGTGGCTGAATACTGGAAGAATGAAGTGTGACGTAGTGCCTATTACACGGAAAGTTAGTATCTAGCTTCTAACGAGATTTGATTGCGGGCTTAGTGGATAAGGGGTTAATGTCACGGCTCACGGCCCAATTTTGTTTGTTTACGGATCCACGAAATAGCAGCACGCTCTCTATTTTGTTCTTGCTGTTGAATGTCCACAATGAGAAGGTTTACCATAAAAAATGTCGTTAAGTGGCGGATTGTACTAGCTTTCCTCACATCTCGGGCGTGCTGATGAAGGCAGACGACAGTCATCCATGCGGTTGGGCTATTCTTGGCTTCATCTTCGTGGCGTTCACTACTGTGGGGATCATATCGATCCACATCTCGTCAGCCAGGCTGCCTTGAAAACAGGCTGTTTCCAGGGACGGCTACATGGAAGAGGGATTGTGGTCTTGGTCAGTGTGTTGACCCTGACGAGACGTCCTGGTCAGTGTATTGCGCCTCACCCTGACGAGGCGTCCTGGTCAGTGTATTGCGCCTCACCCTGACGAGGCGTCCTGGTCAGGATGTTGTGCCTGACCCTGACAAGACGTCCTGGTCAGTATGTTGTACCTGACGAGACGTCCTGGTCAGTATGTTGTACCTGACGAGACGTCCTGGTCAGTATGTTGTACCTGACGAGACGTCCTGTTCAGTATGTTGTACCTGACGAGACGTCCTGGTCAGTATGTTGTACCTGACGAGGCGTCCTGGTCAGTATGTTGTGCGTGACGCTGACGAGACGTGCTGGTCAGTATGTTGTGCCTGACGAGACGTCCTGGTCAGTATGTTGTGCTGGACGAGACGTCCTGGTCAGTATGTTGTGCGTGACCCTGACGAGACGTCCTGGTCAGTATGTTGTGCCTGACGAGACGTTCTGGTCAGTATGTTGTGCCTGACGAGACGTCCTGGTCAGTATGTTGTGCCTGACGAGACGTCCTGGTCAGTATGTTGTGCCTGACGAGACGTCCTGGTCAGTATGTTGTACCTGACGAGACGTCCTGTTCAGTATGTTGTACCTGACGAGACGTCCTGGTCAGTATGTTGTACCTGACGAGGCGTCCTGGTCAGTATGTTGTGCGTGACGCTGACGAGACGTGCTGGTCAGTATGTTGTGCCTGACGAGACGTCCTGGTCAGTATGTTGTGCTGGACGAGACGTCCTGGTCAGTATGTTGTGCGTGACCCTGACGAGACGTCCTGGTCAGTATGTTGTGCCTGACGAGACGTTCTGGTCAGTATGTTGTGCCTGACGAGACGTCCTGGTCAGGATGGTGTGCGTGACGAGACGTCCTGGCCAGTATGTTGTACCTGACGAGACGTCCTGGTCAGTATGTTGTGCCTGACGAGGCGTCCTTGTCAGTACGTTGTGCGTGACCCTGACGAGACGTCCTGGTCAGTATGTTGTGCGTGACGAGACGTCCTGGTCAGTATGTTGTGCGTGACGAGACGTCCTGGTCAGTATGTTGTGCCTGACGAGACGTCCTGGTCAGGATGCTGTGCCTGACCCTGACAAGATGTCTTGGTCAGTATGTTGTGCGTGACCCTGGCGAGACGTCCTGGTCAGTATGTTGTGCCTGACGAGACGTCCTGGTCAGTATGTTGTGCCTGACGAGACGTCCTGGTCAGGATGTTGTGCCTGACCCTGATAAGACGTCCTGGTCAGTATGTTGTGCGTAACCCTGACGAGACGTCCTGGTCAGTATGTTGTGCCTGACCCTGACAAGACGTCTTGGTCAGTATGTTGTGCGTGACGAGACGTCCTGGTCAGTATGTTGTGCGCGACGAGACGTCCTGGTCAGTATGTTGTGCGTGACGAGACGTCCTGGTCAGGATGTTGTGCCTGACCCTGATAAGACGTCCTGGTCAGTATGTTGTGCGTAACCCTGACAAGACGTCCTGGTCAGTATGTTGTGCCTGACCCTGACAAAACGTCCTGGTGAGTATGTTGTGCGTGACCCTGACGAGACGTCCTGGTCAGTATGTTGTGCGTGACCCTGACGAGACGTCCTGGTCAGTATGTTGTGCGTGAAGAGACGTCCTGGTCAGTATGTTGTGCGTGACGAGACGTCCTGGTCAGAATGTTGTGCCTGACGAGACGTCCTGATCAGGATGTTGTGCGTGACGAGACGTCCTGGTCAGTATGTTGTGTCTGACGAGACGTCTTGGTCAGTATGTTGTGCGTGACGAGACGTCCTGTTCAGTATGTTGTGCGTGACGAGACGTCCTGGTCAGTATGTTGTGCGTGACGAGACGTCCTGGTCAGTATGTTGTGCCTGACCCTGACGAGACGTCCTGGTCAGTATGTTGTGCCTGACTGGACTAGCCTCTCAGTTCCCCCGTCCTCTATGTGAAAGAAATCTACTTTGTGTATGTGTGCTGATAGTGAACGCCCAGGTTTATAAGGCGCAAAACACAGTACAACGCATACCTGCCTAATGAGAGAAGTCAACGTGAAGAAATCACGTGACTTGTGTGTGCTAATGATTTCATCGAGCAGACACTGCGGTCAAGGATGAAATGTTTGACACTTAATTTTATTAAGCATCAGTTGAATAACAAATATCCGGTCAATTGGTCAGTGAGACGTGCGATTAGCGTAGTGGTAGAGCTCTCGCTATTCAAGGAAATGGTATGGGTTGAATTACCGCTACTGCCACAGTTCAGTCGACCTATTTGCATAGATGGTTTATTTGTGAATGGGTAACTGAACTATTGTTAGGGTAAGAACGGCAGCGAGGAAGGGAACTGGCCACCCGACATCAAAGAAAATGTTGCTTAAGACAATGAAGTATCTAACACTTCATCCCCGATGGCAGTTTCTGATCTGAGACTTTATTTATAAAATGACCAGGTTAGTTCCTCGCTGCTTATCCTACCCTAACGATAAGATAAGAACCCATTTACGCTTGAGTTGATCCTGCTGTAAATTGATACCCGGCTAACTGTTAGAAACGCAAATATATACTTGCGTCTTATTTCACCCCAAACAGAGTTCCAAGGTTCCCATCGCACGTCACGGACATTCCATTTCGGGTTAAGGGGAGGACAGTTCGATATAATTTTATTGTAAATAAATAAGTAAGGACTTAGATAAAGACAGAGTGTAGAAAATATGGTTAAGGTTAGGGTTAGGGTTTGGGTTAGGGTTAGGGTTAGGGTTATGGTTAGGGTTATGGTTAGGGTTAGGGTTATGGTTAGGGTTAGGGTTATGGTTAGGGTTAGGGTTAGGGTTTGGGTTAGGGTTAGGGTTAGTGTTGGGTTAGTGTTAGGGTTAGAGTTTGGGTTAGTTTTAGGGT
>JAVGWX010000016.1:57769327-57831827 GCA_036924085.1 Ariolimax columbianus
ATTAACATTTTTTTTCTTTAAATATCAAATCATCATCATATATTTGATAAAACATCGTGAAGATGTAATGTAGTGAGGTGTACAACGAGGATGAATGAAAGGGAATGATTGTGAAAGATGACATAATATATACTGAATACATAAGAATTAACAGTACAATATTGAATAGATAAATTAAATGATTTGGGTCTTCCTTCTGTTGTTAGGCCCATCTGTGTGGACTTCCTTCCGTCTGGTCTTGGTGTTTCAGGTTTTTACTTCTCTCATATATTTTTTCAATCGTAGCCATGTATTCCAACTTGTAACTGATTTACTCATCAGCACGATCGGGGTGCGAGGTAAGTCACTTCAACCCGCCACTCAATGTCCCTTTCAGGTCGTATCAAATAGCAACATATTAATTGTGGGTATTCGCAAACAGCCATACATGCTTTAAGTAATTGTTCAATCATTATACAATAATCTAGATAATATTACCTCAGTGGTCAAGTATTCAGGGGCAATTTGCCCTTTACCTAAGGGATCTTGCACGTACGCTTTCCGCATTGTTGTCCTTACCTTCACAATGAATGAGTACAATCAACTGGGGCCTGCAGTCTTGATTTATATGTACATCCAATATTTGTTTCTCGCGGGTTTTCCTGAAAACCATCCCCATCCTCTTATTTATATTTAGATTAAAACCCCACTTTGGATCAAGATGCTGAGCAGCGCATGAGCTGCTGTGGTCAGCGAGCCATAACTGACTGCCAGCCTCAGGGCCAGCGAACCAGAGCTGCCAAGACCCTTCTACACCTCCACGCGGTGATCCTGAATAACAGGCTGCAGCAGGGCAGACTGGCTAAGGAGAAGGGATCGAAGAGGGAATGCTAGCCCGGTACTAAAAAAATGCTTGCCGAAGTCGGATGTGTTGGATCGAAAGGTGCAAATATCGCAGTCAAGCTGTAAACTACGACACCACGCATTCCGTTCCCTGGACTACATTCTGCTACTTAAGCCCTTTTAGGGTTTGGTAGCGGGAGATTGAGAACGAACGAAAGCAAGCCAAGCCAAAACCCCATTTGTCCATCCATTCTGCTACTTTGTTTATTTGTATTTGTAGTTTTTTTAAATAGTTATGGGGTAGGTGTGTTCCTGATTTCCAACTTGCTGCATCATCTGCATATTGCGATACGCTATTTCTAAGGTCTGTGAATTCTTCCCCTAGGGCGTTTACCATTATTGTAAAGATAGTTGGGGAGTTTACTGACCCCTGGGGAATGCCGTTCTCTTGTTCGAATTTTCCTGATCGTTGGTCTTGAATTTCTTCTTCTTCTTCTTCTTCTTCTTCTTCTTCTTCTTCTTCTTCTTCTTCTTCTTTTTCGTTCACTGGGTCTTGATTTTGAACTATAAAGTGTTTTATATCTACACAGAACATATTTTCAAGGTAACAGCTGGGATGTCAGGACGGACTAGACCCGAGCGGCAATGACCTTAGATATACCGATGATACATTTTTGTTGGCAAAAGTGAGGAAGAATTGCAGGAGCTTGTGACAAAAATTTACAAAATAGGTCAAGAGTTTGGATTCGACATAGAAAACTACTTGAACAAATTCAGAGTTTCTCCTATCTAGGTAATAAAATAACGGAAGAAGGCAGCTGTGAAAAAGATATAAGAAAGAGAATAGGTATGGCCAAAATGGTATTTTGCAACATGCAACAAACTCTGACGTACAAACAAATAAGCCATACATTGAAAATGAGAATTGTCAGGTGTTATGTACACTCGTCACTACTTTATGGCGCAGAAACATGGACACTTGAATAACAAGTTGGCTAGGAACATGGCAGAGAGAGAACAATCTATGGAGGCAAATATCGCCCTCAAAGCCACTACGGCAAAATACAAATACACTCTAAACCAAATAACACGAGACAGCTGGAAAAACAAAACAGAAAGCCTCAATCTAGACAAAGACGGGAACAAACTATGGAAGTTAGTCAGAGCCATGAACGACGAAACTCAAACAAACAAATTACCCTCAAGCAGGGCGACAACATGCTCACTGGAAAAAAGGCAGCAAACGCCTTTATAGAACATTATGCCAGAGCAAACCACATTGATGTTCCTACAAATAGGCACACAGACATTAGTGAAGAACAAAAGAGCCACGACAACATCAATATGGCACAAGAGGAGCACATGATGGCAAAACTAACAATGAATGAAATGGATGAGGCCATGAGAACTCTAAAGAAAAAGAAATCGCTCGAAAAAGATGGCGTAACAAACGAAATGCTGATGGGGCTGGGCCAAACAGCTAAGAGAAAGTTGCTGTCAGTCCTGAACCAAAGCTAGAAAAGGGGAATCGTACCACAGGAATGGAAAGATGCAGTACTTGTACCAGTACCAAAGAAAGAGAAAGATAGAGCAGATCCAAATGGATACAGGCCTATCAGCCTACTGAGCTGTGTCGGCAAACTGATGGAGCGTGTGATAAACACCAGACTGATGTGGCATCTGGAAGAAAAACACATACTAATTCCACAGCAAGCAGGCTTTAGACAGTACAGATCCACTGAGAATCAAATCACTCTCATAGCCCAAGAAATAGAGGATGCTTACCAGGAGAAAAAGCACACAGTAGCGGTTTGGGTGGACCTAGAAAAGGCATTTGACAAAGTCTGGAAAGAGGGACTTAAAGTCAAGCTACGAAGAAGCGAAGTCTGTGGGAAAATGTACAGATGGATAAGTCACTACCTCAAAAACAGAAAGGCCAGAGTTCAAGTACAAGGGCAGATGAGCAAAAAGGTGACACTTGAGCAGGGAGTATCCCAAGGGGGAGTACTGTCACCCACACTCTTCCTGGTGTATATAAATAACATCACAGAGAATATTCCAAGAAGAGTCCACGGCTCCATGTTTGCAGACGATCTGGCTATGTGGACTTCTGAAAAGAACCTCACCATAGCAAGTAATCGGATGCAGCAGGCCCTAACATCGCTGGAAGAGTGGGCGAACTAATGGCTGGTCAAAATAAATGAGGAAAAAACAACATGTACGATATTCTCGCTTTCAAGCAAACCCCAAAATAAGTCTTAACAGCAAATACCTGCAGCCAAACGACAGCCCAAACTACCTGGGAGTTACATTTGATCGGCACATGACATGGAAAAGTCAGATCGAGAGAAACCGAATGAGAGCCAGAGAAAGAATGGCAATCATGAGGAAACTTGCTGGCACAAGCTGGGGAGCAGACGAAAGTATACTAAAAAAACTGTACACTGGAAGAGTGAGACCAGTTCTCGAGTATGGCATTGCGGCATGGACAACATCAGCAAAGGCGAACTTCGATAAAATTAGCAAACTCCAAAACCAAGCCATGAGAGTTATAACAGGAGGCATGAAGTCAACGCCAATTGTAGAACTTGAAAAGATTACAAATCTGCAATCCATGACCGACAGAAGAGACTGCAGAGCCCAGCTGCAGTCAGAGAAACTCAGAAGACTGACTGACCATCCAATGCACCAGAGACTAAACAATTTCGGAAACGGGAAACTAAAGCGGAGAAACTTTGCAGAAATAGCCAAAGCAAAGATGAGCGAAGACCCCATGAACGCATTAACAACACCAAAGCCCATCCCTACTGTACGAAAACCTAACTGGAGGCAGCATATATTTCCAGAGGTGGTAGAAAACACACCAGGTATTGGAAACAAAAAACAGGCAGACTGAAAAAGAAAGAAGAGATACAACCCTGAGGTACATAACGAAAAACTACCCAAGCATAGACTGGACCCATGCATACACCGACGGTTCTATAACAAACACAACACAGAATGGAAGGGGAGGGGTATTCCTGAGCCTACCAAATGGTAGAAAAGTAACACGGTCACTGGCAACTGGAAAATACTCAAGCAATTTCAGAGCGGAGGCAGAGACACTGAGGGCTGCAGTAGAAGAAATGGTGACAAGCAAGAGTAATGAAAGCCATATAGTCCTGCTTACAAATGCCCTGGCCGTAGTCACAACACTAAAAAGCCAGAAAAATACTGAACTTAATGATTTAAGAGCAGTACTCTGTCAACTATGCCAGTAGTCCGCACCAAAAAGAGTAGTGGTACAATGGGTTCCATCCCACTGTAACATCCAAGGCAACGAGGGGGCAGACAGACTGACAAAAAAGAAGGTGCAAGACTACCACAACCAGATACTAGTGTGACATACGAAGAATCAAATAGGCTTATCAAAGCCAGATACATGACCAAATGGGAAACCGAACATATTGGCTACACAAAAAAACGATGCCTATTACCAGTTGAAAAGAAGAGAGCAGGTCGTGGTCTTCAGACTTCGTACTGGCCACAATAGACTGAGGTACCACCTATTCAATAAATTGAAGATAGCTGGCACTGACGAATGCACGTGTGGCACCGGGAAAATGACCGCCGAGCATATGCTGCAAAACTGCCCGACATACGAGCACCAGAGAAAGCATATGTGGCCATCACCAGTGGCAACACTAGACAAGCTCTATGGCAGTGTCGACAGCCTCAGGATGACCGCTGCTTTTTTAGAAAAAATAAAGGTTGATGTCTGACTGCGTACGATGAAGAAGAATAATAACAAGTTAGAAAAGAGTATTGAAGCTTTCTAAATGCGGGTATATAGAAGATTGGGTCGTATTTCTTGGAAAGTGAAGAAAACAAATGGGGAGATATTAAAACAGTTGAGGTGAACAGAGAATTAATGATCGAAATTAGGGCTAGACAGTTTGTAATTTTGACGATATAAAACGATATACCTGACATCCTTGTTGGATACCATACTAGAGGAACACAGCCTGCCGAAGACCGATGTGTCGGACCGAAAGGTGCAAATATCGCAGTCAAGCTGTAAACTAGTGACACAACGCATTCTGTTCTCCGAACTAAATCGTGCTACTTGCAAAGCCCTATTGAGGGCTTGGTATCGAGAGATTGAGAACGAACGCAGACGAAGAAGGCTGTTGTAATTAATAGGTGGATAACATCGTGAAAAGGAAAAAGGCTCTCAGATTGTACCATTACGAGAAGAGATAGAATACTCTGGAGATGCAGAGATGGCACTTAATCTGAAAAAAAAGCATAGTCAATAAAATGTTTCAGGCAAAAAAAACAAAAATTGCGACAGCCGGGAATCGAACCCGGATCGACTGCTTGGAAGGCAACCATGCTGACCTTTACACCACCGTCGCTCGATGGAATATTATAAAATTTATGATATATAAACTAAAAAATATAAACTTTCACACAAGATTATATGTTAAATTAGAAACAAAACATAGTATTTTTAGTAATAAAGTTTTGCAAATCAAACAAATTGCAATTATATTAATATTTACGACACTTCTCTAATTGTAACCAAAAAATCTACATCCGGTATTAAGAGTATTGAAGAGCAACGTACAAATCTTTTACTCCAAAATGGCGTCCAACTCGTCCAACAACTCACACTCTACTGGTGAGAAGCTTTGTGTGCTAAGATACATAATTTATTTTAACGCATAATAATTTTTTATTATATTATACGTGATACGTAAACGAATCATGAAATATAATTTATATTTTTTACTGTATTTGATTCTTAGTTATGTAAAACAAACTTGCGTGTAGCTGGTTTCTAGGCACGCTTTTGATTGAATTAAGCCAAATTAATAAGGATTGGTGAAAAATTATCCTAACTATACTTTATCCACTTCAAGAACACAGTTCCTGACTTTGCAGAAAGATTTCGGCGTGATTATGGATTGTTATGTTAAGAATAAAGAACATTACTGCACTTCAATGTTATAGTGTAGAAGAAGTATCGTCGTCCTCATCTTCAAAATATGTGGAACATAAGATAAGAATTAAAGATTACTTTATCTCAGCATAGATTTGCAACTGTCACTACACGATCAGTCCTATTCTGTCACTTCGTTTACAGTGGCTTCTTCTACTGATTTTTTAGCATGCCAGCTAATTTCTTTCTCAATGCAGCCTGCTTGTCTGGTTATATTATTAAATATCTCATGAGGGTGAGTCCTAATCATCTTAACTTGCTTTCCTTAATCTTCAACTGTGCTAGTTGTTGTTTTCTTTACACCATGTCTGTGTTTATTGTTAATTGAGGCAACAGAGCTTTAAAAATATACTTTGCCTGCCACTGATATAGGCTATGTTTCATCTGTTATATTTCCAGAGGGTCATGAGGGAGAATTAGAACAGATGGACTTTTCCCATGATGAGTGTACTGAGGATGAAGATCTGGAGACAGGATTGTAAGTATACACTAGATCCTCTGCATTATGAACATAAAGCTATCTCGAGAGAGCCTATCACATTCATTGAAATATTGTTGATGTTAATAAAAACAGGGTGGTTTGGTTATCTCTTGAGTATGCAATTGTTCATTGCACACATATAAGATATGAATATTTGGATAAATGGCATAACATAAATCCTACAACATGGGCTTACAGCTACTGACTTGGCTCAGGAAAAACAACTTCAGTTTACCTCGAGACTTAATGGCTCAAATGGATGGAAGAGTAAGAGATTAATAGTACATTATTTGATTAGTAATTTATCCAAAACACTCTAAAGAGTATTTTTAATTATCATAGATAGGTAGGTTGTGGAAAGTCAATAATAAATTGGTTTGATTGTTTTATGGTTATATTGTACCTGTAAGAGGAGGTTATGGACTGCTAGAGGTTCATGGATAGATCTAAGGAAGATGGCACAAAATAGAAATAGGGGATAGCAGCCATTGCAGTGGTTTGTTCCAAGAGATACTAGGTTTAAGTCAAGTGTATCCAGCTATTGACTAGTTGAATTATGTGAAAGAAGAACTGAGATTGCCAGGACTGCATCTTACAAGTATCTCCTGAACGCAAATAATAGTGAATGAGCTGACAGCAGCCAGTGACTCCTGGCTGGTTGCTTGCATCAGGATTAGTAACCCATAACTAACCAAGGCCCTATTCTGCCTCCAGGTGGTGCTCTGGAAACAGGCTGCAGCTTGGCTGAGAGATTATGCATAAATTACTGGATGACCCGTTTTTCAGTTGTGGTTACACTGTTGTAGGTCCCAACTTCTCTTCCAACGGTCTCTGTCTTGGGCCACGGTGGACCAGTGGAGAATGAGTCATCCATCTGTGGCATCGTAAATGTTGTTGCGGGATGCAAGGGAGTCGGACCAACGTGTTCATGGTTGTCCTCGTGGACATGTCTTATCTCTAGGGTACCATATTGCTGTCGCTGGGCTCCAACGATTGTCCGTTCTACGCAGTAAGTGGCCGCCCCCCCCCCCCCCCCCCCAGTGATGTTTCATGTCTGCATAACAACTGCATCTTTCACTAGGGACAACTGACGTATGTCCGAGTTGTGCAGACTTTGTGCGAGCTGGCAATGAAGCGTGAGGCCGACCATGCGTCTCTCGAGGGAGGCCTGGGTCACTCTGAGTTTGGACTCCATCTCTTTCGTGAGTGACCATGTTTACGCCGCATAGCATATTGCAGGTAGTACTGTTGAGTTGAATAGAGAGATGCACAAGCTCTGGTCGTGGATGTTGTCCAGTACCGGCTTTATTGAAGAGAAAGCCGCCCAACCCGCGTGGCACTGTCTTGTCATTTCTGGGCTCAGGTTGTTCTGCATGTTGAACAGGCTCCCAAGGTAGATGTACTCGTTCACGTTGTTGAGTCTCTCTCCATCTAGGAAGACTGGGTCACGGGAAGCGAATCGATTGCGCATGACTTTCGTCTTGGACGTGTTCACTTGGAGTCCCGCTTTCTTTCCCTTTCATTGGCATCTGAGGCTTCCTCCGTGATAAGCACCAGATCATCTGCAAAGCAAAGGTGATCAAGCAGCATGTTATTTATGTTGATTCCAAAGGTATCCCAGTCGTACCGGCCGATGATGAATTCCAGGCATGCAGAAAAAATTGTCGTGAGCTGACGTACCCCTGACTCCTCTTTGTATGGGTACTACTACCGGTCTTTGGAATGGTTGGAAGGTAGTCATACAATCGATGTAGCAGTCAGCAGCTGTGCTGAAATTGGATGTGTTGGGCTGAAAGTTGCAGATATCACAGCTGCGACACATCACAAATGTCCTTTTCAGGTAATTTTAGCATAGCATACTTCTTGTGGGACATTGGTCACTAGTAGATGTTGCTGACAAGGGTGTTATAATTACTGACTAATGCCTTTCCCTTACTTACCTGCATTTCTCCAAACACCTGACATCTGCTGTCTCTTTGACATCTCAGAATTAGGGACACACTTCCCCCCCGCCGAATACAGATGTGTTAGACCAAAAGTTACAAATATCGCAGTCAAGCTCTAAACTAGCGACAGAACACATTCCGTTCTCCAAACTACATCCTACTACTTGCGAAACCCTGCTAAAGGCTTGGTAGCTGGAGATTGAGAACAAACGCAGAAGAAGAAGAAGAAGGGACACACAGGAAAGAGAAGGAATAATTTTTAGCATACAGCATCAAGCAATGTCTGTTAATTTCTGTGTTAAGTTGGATATTTTGTAATGTTTATGAATTTATCACATTTTCAGAGTAAGATTATATGAAGTATAAGATACAGCTCTGTTTCTTTTGGTCAGGTCAACACAGGATGCTGGTTTTGATTCAGTAATAGGTCATATAGAAGATATTATAATGGGTAAGTTTCTTGTTTTTATTCTTAATACATTCCATTCATTGAGATATTACAACTCTTAAAAAAAATTAAACAGGATCATGCTAATTTGATTACATACTGATTGTCTTGTCCATTATTAAGTCATTGTATAGAATAGAACATTCTGTGTGTGTATGCGGTATTAGACCCCTTTGGCAGTCTAATGGAGCCTACAGTCCTTTTGGTTGTCTGGTGGAGCACATATGCCCTTTTGGTTGCCTGGGGGAGTCTACAGTGCTTTTGGTTGTATGGCTGAGCACATATGCCCTTTTGGCAGTCTGTTTTTCTATTAAAGTCTAGGCACCTTTTTAACAGTCTGATGAAGCCTGCCTACCCTTTTGGTAGAAGGGTAAAACTTAGGGACCTCCAGACAATTTTAGTAGTCTCACTGCAGGTTCTTTTGGCAGTTGAAGCCTACACCCTCGTTTGACAGTCTGATGAAAGCCTTCATGTCCTTTGGTAGTCTGATGAGGCTTAATATCCTTTAGCGGACGGGCAAAGCTTAGGGACCTCTTTGGCAATCTGATCAAGCATACATATCCTTTTGACAGTCTGGTAACGTTTAAAGACTTCTTTAGCAGCCTCATGAAGTCTTCAAATCCTTTTTGCAGCAGTGTAAAGCCTAAGAGCCTCTTTGCTAGTCTGGTGAAGCCTATAGACCCTTTTGGCAGTTTAGTGAAGCCTTCATATTTGAAAGCGAATAAATTTATCAGAAAATTACAATGCTAATTTGTGATATAGTTGATTAAAATACTTCTTAACACACCCATAAGACAACACATTTAAAATATAGGCACATATTTGTTAAGTTGTAGGTTTTGTTTTAAGACAGACCAGTATGGCAACTTTTGATCAATCAAAACCCTTCAGTCTCCTGTGGAGTATAGGTCCTCAATAAATACTCCCAAAGTCTTCCTGTCATGTGCCATCATTACCAACCCCGCCCACATCTTTCCTGCTGTTTTTAGCTTTGTTGTGACTTCCCTTCTCCATGTATGTTTAGGTCTGCCTTGCTCTTTTGTCCTGAGGATTCCAGAACAGTGACTACCTTGTAATGTTGTCAGTTGGTTTCTGTAATGTGTGTCCTATTCATCGCCAGCGCCTTTTCTTTACATCTAGTCCCACTGGCATCTGTCCGATTCTTTCTCACAGTTCTATATTAGTGACTTTATCATATTATTTTATTTCCTCAATTTATCGATCGGGAAAGTTGGACTTTTTTAGTTATACTTTTATTTGTTCATCACATCACAGAGCCATACAATTCAAAAGACTTGACTTGTATTTTTTTTGGGGGGGGGGGGGGGGGGGGGGGACTTAATTTCTTTAAACTTTTACAAATTCCGTAACACAATAAAATCACCTCTCATCCTTTGTATTCTTAATTTTATATCTCTATCAGTACCTCTGACCGGGTCTATATTGCTACCAAACTATATGAAGGAATCTACTTCTTGTAGTACCCTGTCTCCCAGAACAGTCTGATTGATGTTAGGGGATTTTATTCTCATAATCTGTGTTTTTTTCTCTGTGTACCCTCAGACCTGATTTCACTGAGCATTCAGTAAGTTTATTTATTTCATTTTGCAACTGGCTGAGGTCGTGAGACAGAAGAGCCAATTCATCAGTAAAAAATATTTCAATCAAGTCTTTTCTGTTGCTGCATAGTTTTTTTTCCTTTTTTTTTGGGCGTTCGTCTTATTTCTCTATTCCCCAAGGCAGTGTGGGTTGCACTGTGGTTTTTATTTTGCGCCTGTCGGCCCAGTGCATCCAACTTCAGCATGCATTTTATGTAAGGGTCTGCTTCCTCCTGCATTTTCAAAGGGTTTGCTTCCCCGGGGTAACAGCCGGGTCTGTGATGGGGATCTAATCCAGCACCTTTGGGTTGTGAGCCGTGCCACTTAACCACTAGGCCACGCCGTCCCCGCTGCATAGTTTGAAAAGGAATATTACTTCTCCCCTTGTCTGTACCTTATCATGGCAGATGGGCGTGTGTGTCCTTATACTCAGAAAAGATAGTCTGTGATTGCATAACTACCAGCATGGTCTCTCAAGCCAGACTGTCCAAAGGATAGAGCTTTGCCAAAAGAGGCATAAACCTGCTATTCTGCAGGTAGTTTGAGGACAACCAAGTGCCAAGGACTGTCAAAACTTGACTGAAACAGCTGTTGAAATTAGATGTACTCAGTCAAAGACCTAATGAAATAATGTAGAATATTTTCATGCAATGAAGATGTCATAATTAAAAAGGAAGCAGTAATCTCAGACTGGCTATACTGCTTTTCTTTAAACATGTTCAAGTTATTAACTGAGAGCATACAAAGAAGAAGAAGAAATTGAACATTACATTGTGGAGTATGATCTTTGACACAAATATGGACTTAACTTAACTTCATTATACTGGTTTAGAAGACTCTACAGAGTATGTATACAGCCATTTTATTCCACTTTAAAAATGACTGAACATCCAATCTATTCTTGAATGTATTAACTGACCCTGCTTCAACCAAATCCTGTGGCAATGCATTCCAAGCATTCACCACTCTCTGACTGAAAAAATGTTTCCTAATATCCAATCTAGACATGTCTTTAAATAATTTGAAGCTATGCCCTCTAGTTTTTGTAATCGCTTGAACTTTGAAAAACGTGTTATAGTCTAATTTATCCTTTTCATTGTTTGGCTTGGCTTGGCTTCGTTCATTATGAATCTCCTGCTACCAAACCCTGAAAGGGCTTAAGTAGCAGAATATAGTCCAGAGAACATAATGCGTTGTGTTGTAGTTTACAGCTTGACTGCGATATTTGCACCTTTTGGTCCAACACATCCGATTTCAGCAATCTTTCCATTGTTAAATTTATACACTTGTATAAAGTCACCTCGAATTCTTTGCAGACCAGTTTTTCTAAGTCTCTCCTCATAACTGTAATTCTGGAATCCCATGATCATTTTTGTGGCTCTTCTTTGTATCCTTTCTATCATGTCTATATCCACTCTGTGATAAGGACTCCACACCTGAACACAGTACTCCAATTTAGGTCTCACCAATAATTTATATAGACTGACTATCACTTCCTTGCTTTGATGTGTAATGTTTCTTTTAATCATTCCCAGCATTATATTAGCCTTTTTCATAGCCATCAGGACTTGCTCTTTCACCTTACAGGTATGATCTATTATAATACCTAGGTCCCTTTCCTTTTCTAAGTGATTCTTTATTGTGTTAATGACCTGTGTTTAAGGGGACAGCATGGGCTAGTGGTCAAGTGACACGGCTCACAATCTGAAGGTGCTAGGTTTGATCCCCAGCACAGCACAGCACCGCCCATTACCCCGGGGAAGTAGAGCTTTAGAAAATGCAGGAGGAATCAGACCCTTACATAAAATCCATGCCATTAGTTGAATGGAGTTGGCAGACAGGCGCAAAATAAAAACCGTAGTGCAATGCACACTGCCTTGTGGAATAGCGAAATTAAAAAATGGCCCAAGTGAGGAGCTGGATTGGTGGATAAATGAATGGTCTCTGTATTTAGAGGTTAACTGTTACCAAATAAACAGGAGTGAACCAGAAACCATGGTTTGCATGAAGACCAAAAAGAGGCAGACCCTCCATCATGCAAAGACACAACAGGTCATTCACTTAATTGTCTACACACAGGTTTTTTTGTGTGTGTGCTTTCGCCTTATTTCTCTATTCCCCAAGATGGCATGCGATGCACTATGTTTTTTAATTTTTGTGTCTGTCTTCTCAGTGCATCCGACTTCGTCATGCATTTTATATAAGGGTCTGCTTCCTCCTCAATTTTCTAAGGGTTTGCTCACCCATGGTAACGGCTGGTACTGATTAGGGGAGCGAACCCAGCACCTTCGGCTTGTCAGCCGGCATACTGAACCACTAGGCCATGCTGTGCCCATACCCTCCTGTTTACAAATCAACAAAAGAAGAAAAAAAAGATTACAGACTACAATTTCTGGGTGATGGAACAGAGAATGAGCTCAGGAAAGAAATGAAGAAATCCAGATTGGAAATCCTAGCTCTCACAGAAACTAAGAAAAAAGAACAGCTGGTCATGGATCTTGAGGGAAGTATGCTTCTCTACAGCGGAGCTCCCACTGCCGACAGAGCCAAAGGAGGAGTAGGTTGCATTGTGTCCAGGAGTCAAACGAACAACAACAAGGAATGGAAATTTGTCTCAGAATGCATTAAAGTACTGGATCTTGAAGAAGAAGGCACTTTAGTCAATATTGTCATTGTTTATGCCCTACTTACTTTCCGTGTCCAAGCACCATGTTATACAGTATGCATCCAGTATTCAGGGACATGGATTGCCTTGTCATTTGTCTCAAGAATGTCACACCTATTGCACGTTTCCTGGAGGTTGGAGAAGGTCATCATGTGTTTTGGGTCCTGTATTACGCCAGTCACATGTGTCTTCATCTGTATATACCCATTGTTTCATATTCTCTTGCACCGTGGTAGATAATGTCCGGCGGCAGGTTCCCCTCGAAGTTCTACCTCTGGGGCCTGCATCAATTCACGTCACCTCTCGATACGACGACTTATGACTTTCAGGGTTTGTCTGTATGGTCTATGTGATTTTAGGAAGCTATGTTTGGATTTGAGAGAGGAGGGGGGGGGGGGGAGGCGTAGCACAGTAGTTAGTGCACTGGCTTCTCAGTCAGGTGATCAGGGTTCAAGTAATGTGTGTCCTATCCATAACCAATGCCTTCTCTTTACGTCTAGCCCCACTCTGGCTTCTGTCTCATTCTTTCCCACAGTTCTATATTAGTGACTTTATCATATTTTATTTCGTCAATTTATCGCCAGAAAATCTGGGAAGTAAAGGTGTCCGGCATTGTTGCTGACCACATCATCCGCTATGTACACTGACGCTAGCAGTCGGCTTTGGGTCACTGGCCCTGATGCTAGCAGTCAGCTTTTGGTTGCTGGCCTTGACACTAGCAGTCAGCTTTCAGTCACTGGCCCTGATGCTAGCAGTCAGCTTTTGGTTGCTGGCCTTGACACTAGCAGTCAGCTTTGGGTCGCTGGCCGCTTATGGATTAGTTCTTTGAACGCTTGACAAAACAGCGGATGGTTGTCACGATGAAATTATCATTCTTGGAGATTTGAATGCCAGAGTTGGGGATCAAGATGCTGAGCAGCACATGAGCTGCAGTGGTCAGCAACCCATAGCTGACTGCTAGTGTCAGGGCCAGCGAACCACATCTGCCAAGACCCTTCTACACCTCCATGCGATGATCCTGGATAACAGACTGGCTAAGGAGAAGGGATCGAAGAGGGAATGCTAACCCGGTACTAAAAAAATGCTTGCTGAAGTCGGATGTGTTGGACCGCAAGGTGCAAATATCGCATCAAGCTTTAAACTACAACACCATGCATTCTGTTCTCTGGACTATATTCTGCTACTTAAACTTTCAGGGTTTGGTAGTGGGAGATTGAGAACGAACGAAGAAGAAGAAGAATGCCAGAGTTAGAAATGATCATTCTAGATTGGATGGAGATACAGTAAAGATGTTTTCAATGATAATGGAAAGCAACTCCTGAGATTCTTCAACGAGCATCAAATTGTAATACCGTAACTTGTTAACCATATCATAAAAGGCAACTAAGGTGGGTTGGGAATGGGGCCAGCTATCTCATACTTTAAAAAGTATTAGTGACAAGAAAAAGAAAAGAAGATCTGTGTATTACAAGATAGAAGAGAAGTGGCTAAGTCATATCAGGTATCTGTATTGGCCAAATTGGAAACAGAACATACTGGCTACACAAAAAATGATGCCTATTACCAGTTGAACCGAAGAGAGCAGGTCGTGGTCTTCAGACTCCGCACAGGCCACAACAGACTGAGGTACCACCTATTCAATAAACTGAAGATAGGTGGCACTGACGAATGCACCTGGGGTACAGGGCAAATGACAGCTGAACATCTGCTGCAAAATTGCCTGACATACGAGGACCAGAGAAATCACCAGTGGCAACACTAGACAAGCTCTATGGCAGTGTCGACAGCCTCAGGATGATAGCTGTTTTCTTCGAACAAATTCAAGTTGACGTCTGACAGCGTAAGAAGAAGAAGAAGGTCATCTGTATGTGACTTACTGAATCAATTAGATTGTTTGTCTTCTGTTACATTGCATCATTGACAATTTTACATATTTGATTTCTTTTTTAGAAGAGTCATTCCAGAATATTCAGACTGGCTTTTTAGAGAAGTACTACAAAGAATTTGAAGACACAGAAGAAAACAAGTTTTGTTACACGGATATTCATAAAGAATATGTAAATAATTTTAACATCATTTTTGGAAATTTAAACTTTTTCTTCTCCATCTTGCACCTTATGAAGCATAGGGAGATCACTGTAGATGTCTTTACATAGGAAATCTGTTTCATTCACACAGGAAACCTGTATTATTCATATAGGAAACTTGTACAATTCACACAGGAAACCTGCATTATTCACATAGGAAACTTGTACCATTCACACAGGAAAGCTGTATTATTCACATAGGAAACTTGTAAAATTTACATAGGAAATTTGTTTCAATCACACAGGAAACTTGGACCATTTACACAGGAAATCTGTTTCATTCACACAGGAAACCTGTATCATTCACATAGGAAACTTGTACCATTCACACAGGAAACCTGTATTATTCACATATGAAACTTGTACCATTTACATAGGAAATCTGTTTCATTCACACAGGAATCCTGTATCATTCACATAGGAAACTTGGACCATTTACAAAGGAAATCTGTTTCATTCACATAGGAAACTTGGACCATTTACACAGGAAACTTGGACCATTTACACAGGAAATCTGTTTCATTCACACAGGAAACCTGTATCATCACACAAAATCTGTTTCATTCACACAGGAAACCTGAATCATCACACAAAATCTGTTTCATTCACATAGGAAACTTGGACCATTTACACAGGAAATCTGTTTCATTCACACAGGAAATCTGTTTCATTCACATAGGAAACTTGGACTATTTACACAGGAAATTTGTTTCATTCAAACAGGAAACTTGGACCATTTGCATAAGAAATATGTGTCATTCACACAGATCAAAAACCCCTTCTGGGTTTGAAAGAAAGCTGCAAGAACAATAACTCATGTGATACAGAAATGAAAGAGGGAATAACTCATTCTTCCTGAAATAAGAAGAAAATAAACGTCTTACATAAGCTTTCTTATCAATTTGCATTTGATATCATTACATTAAGAATTCAGATAAGTTACTCATTTCTGTGTGTGCTTCGTTTTCTTCGTGTTTTTGTTCTTCATCTTAACACCTTGAGGTGCATATGCCATCAATCAACACTCCCCAGACAGACTGATGCCGTACTATATTCTCCAATTATTTCCAACTTTTTCTAGTTTATCTTATGTTGGCCAGTAGGTCTCTTCTCCATGTGTCTTTTTGCTTTCCTTTGCCTCTTTTCCCTCGTGGGTTCCATGACAGAGATTGTCTGGCGAGGTTGGCTAATGGTTTTTGTAGTGTGTGACCTTTCCAGTTCCATCCTCTTCCTAGGATTTCCTATCTTTGTCCTGTCCTCTCCCATAAGATTTTGCTTGTAACCCTGCTGAACCACTACAGCCCCAGAATCTTTCTCAGAGATTTGTTGATAAAGGCCTATAATCTTTTAATATTGAGGTTGGTCATCTGCCATGTTTCCATATAATAGGATGGACTTCACATCAGAATGAAAAATCCTTAACATGGCATGCATTTTGATCAGTTTAAAATTCCATATGGTTTTCAACAGGACAAGGGCCACTCTTGCTTTTTGTATCCTGGCTTTTATATTCTCATGTGCACCACCTGTTTCGGTTATTCTTGATTCTAGGAACCAACATCATCACCCAGGGGACATTCCCATAAGTGATCCATTCCAGCCAAGCGTATTAATACTCTGAGTCCAAGTCAGGTGTTGATTTCGTGTTCTTTGGTTCTTTCTAGACAGAACACACTTTCTCCCTTCTCCCTTAGTTACTCCAAAATCTACCATCCTCTGCACATATGCATTTTTGTGACCGATGAAGACCTGTCTTGGTTATGATGCTCCCTAGGTAAGTGAAGTGCACTACATCATCCAATGGGGTTTCTCTCAGTTTTATAGGAGCCACATTGCTGGCCGCATTTAATAAAAAAGTTTTTTTTTTTCTGCATGAATCTTTATACCTATTTTGCTGGGAGATTTTGTCCAGTGTAATCATCTTCTTCTGCATTTGGTGTTGACTGTGAGATAGAAGGGCTTTGTTCTTAAAATATTTGATGTGTGCTGGTACATAAAACATGTCTTCAATTTGTGACAAAAATTGATTTTTGTCAAATCAACTTTTATTTTGAGACAGCTCAATTGTTATGTCTCTAAATTTTCATTTATGTCAGGGAAACTGAGACGCTAGTCCAGTCACGCACAACATACTGACCAGGACGTCGCGTCAGGGTCAGGCACAATACACTGACCAAGACCACAATCTCTCTTCCATGTAACGTTCCCTTGAAACAGGCTGTTTTAAAGATAGCCTGGCTGACGAGATGTGGATCGATGTGATTCCCGTAGTAGTGAGCACCACAGATGAAGCCAAGCATAGCACAACCCTCTGGAAAACCCACCTTCATCAGCATGCTCGGGATGTGAGGAAAGCTACTACAACCTACCACTTAACGTCCTTTTCAGTGTGAACAAAAGAGTAAACATATTCATTGTGGACATTAAACACCAACAACAATATTTATGTCAGGTACAAATTTGCAATCTTAATTACTGTACTGTTTCTCTTGTTTCATTTTAACTCCTTGTGAAGAATAGGACCATCTCTGCATTTTTTATGTATTACTTGGTTGTTGCAGAGTTTAGTTTTTTTTGGTATCTTCGTAATAACTATTCTATTTTCAATAAAATGGAAATTTGAACTATTATAATTTTTGTTGTTGCAGATAACAACAATAGAGTCGTACCTTGAGGCAGAATTAAAAAAGCGCATGCCAGATTTTTCCATGCAAGATTTCTTTCAAAATTTACAGTAAGTTTATTTGTAGCTGTGAGGGGAACAAAAAAACAGAATTGTTAACTGATATATAGATATGTTATGAGAGTGAAGAGTAATAACGGTCAGGTACTGATCAAGACCCCCACCCATGACCTTGTTTGTGCTCCTAGAAACAGGCTGTATCACAACAGTCTGGCCAACCGTGTGGGAATCAGCACAATAATCCTCTTAGTGGTGAGCATACTGAAAAACTTTGCATTGCACTACAACCAGAAGGGCTATTGTTACAGTGCTACTAAAGAAATACCATCAAGAGTTAATTAACCTATCTCAACATGAGTAGCTTCAAACAACAACAACAGAATCAAGCTGTTTCTCCAGATGTTGTTGTTGTTCCACAGCAAGCCTGCTCTTAGCAGCCCAATGCCATTCTTTAATAAATACAGATCTTGTTCAATTCTTTCACTGCTCCTTATAGTGTGTCAGCAGTGCTTGTAAGAATCTATTCTTAATCCTCAGGCACTTTACACCCGATTAAGTAGATGTTGAACTGTTTCATCAAATTGAGAGCAATATCTGTTCATGGGCAGGTGCTGGGAATTGATGCAATTTAATTGGTTATTGACTCTGTTTTGTCCTGTTCAGAACTGAAAAATGAGGCATTATATCTCTTTTTGACTGACATTTCGCCAAATACACTGACCTGTTGCCCACCTGTTCATCCAGATTTTCCCGGTATAATTCTTAATGGTTTGTTTAATTGTGTAGTTATTGCAGCATCTATCCCCTAGTTGGTTGGAGGCTCCTGTTTGTGCTAGTCTGTCAGTTTCCACAAATATAATGTTCAACGCTGTGTGCACAGTGGGTCTCTGTTGCACTCAATGTCTCTGTGACTAAGTGGTCAAGCCGTTTGCCTCATGTTCAGATGGTCGGGGTTCGAATTCGAACTGCGACGGTCGGTCAATGATGTCAATTTTTTCCGGAGATCCCTGGGTTCATCGCTGGAGCTACAGAGTTCGTGCTTTATGCGATTCTCTCGGCAGATGGGGTACCCATCTGCCGAGAGAGACCGAGCTAAATGGGGAAAACCCGAGGCAATGAAGTCGAGCCCTCGCTTGAAGTTTTTTTTTTTTTTATGGTGTACACAACATGTTACACCACCCATGTGAGAAAAAACACATAATGTTTGTCCGCTCGGTTGTGGCTACTTCACCCTTGAGGATTAGCCAGGCAAATTGAGGATTGTTACCAGGCTGCTTCACCTTCACCTGAGTGGGACCCTGGGGGAAAAAAAGGACCACTGCTACTTTCCAAGATGACAAAGTGGTCTGACTTATGTTTGAGGTTAACACCATCATGTAGGACAATGATTGCAAAATGTATTTTGATAGTCCAGCAGTCAGCAACCAAAAGCTGGTCAGCAGACCAGAGCTGCCGAGACCCTTCTCCACCTCCATGTGGTGATCCTGGATAACACTGCGACAGGGCAGACTGGCTCAAGAGAAGGGATCGAAGAGGGAAGACAAATAATAATAATGTTTGCTTAGGCGTCTGAGACCCGTTGCGTTGTTTGGCCACATCCATGACCCACTGCTGTGGTGTGGTTCTAGGGTGGATGAGGAGGTGGATAGAATTCAAACCCAGTACCGGGGACGGTGTGGTTTAGTGGCACGGCTCACGATCCAAAGGTGCTGGGTTCGATCCCCATCACAGCACCGGCTGTTACCCCGGGGAAGCAAACGCTTAGAAAATGCAGGAGGAAGCAGACCCTTACATAAAATGCGTGCTGAAGTCGGATGTACTGGGCCGACAGGCGCAAAATAAAAACCACAGTGTAATGCACACCACCTTGGGGATTTAGAGAAATAAGGCGAACGCAAAAAAAAACAAAACAAAAAAAACCCAGTACCCAAAAATGTCTGCTGAAGTCGGATGTGACGGACCGAAATGTGCAAATATCGCAGTCGAGCTGTAAACTACAACACAGCGCATTTCATTCTCTGCACTACATTCTGCTACTTGCAAAGCCCTATTCAGGGCTTGGTAATGTGGGTTTGAGAATGACGAAGAAGAAGAAAAAAAAAAGAGAAATATGCTCTGCAGATGCGAATAAATAATGAAATACTTGAAACGACCAAGAGCTTTGACTGTCTTGGAAATATAATAACAGAGGATGCACATTTTGAGATAAAAATTAGAAAGACAACAGAAATGGGCAAAGCTGTGTTCACCAAAAAATATTGACATCCACATGCGAAAATCATAAATTAAAAATGACAGTAATCATGTTTTATGTAACCTCATCATTACCTTATAGAGTAATCATGTTTTATGTATCCTCATCATTACTGTAAAGAGTAATCATGTTTTATGTATCCTCGTCATTACCTTATGGAGTAAAAACTTGGACAAAGAAGAAATTGTTGGAGAAGAGAACTGAAGACTTTGAAATATTGATATGTAGAAGAATGGGGCACATCAATAGGAAATAATAGCAAACCAAGAAAAGTAATGGACTAAAATAGGATTAATGAACATAATCATTGTTGGACAGTTCAATAATTTTGGCCACATCTAACAATATGATACCTTGCTGAAAATCTTTGTCCATCGTTCTCAAACTCTCTCTGCCAAGCCCTGAAAAGGATGTTGTATGGAGAACGGAATGTGTTGTGTTGTAGTTTACAGCTTGACTGCGATATTTGTCCATTTCGGTCCGACACATCCGACTTCAGCAGGCTTTTTTGGGTACCGGGTTAACCTTCCATCTTCGATCTCTTCTTCTTCTTAGCCAGTCTGCTCGGTTGCAGCCTGTTATCTAGGATCACTACATGGAGGTGTAGAAGGGCCTTGGGAGCTCTGGTTTACTGGCTGTGGCACTAGCAGTCAACTTTAGGTTGCCGACAGCTGCAGCTCATGCACTGCACAGCATCTTGATCCTTCGCTGAAAATCATACTTTTAATAGGAGGAACACATTGAAAAAGGGAAAGCCTGTCAGATTGTTTCATCAAGGCAAGTGTAAAAGGACATTGAAGATCCATTGTAGCTCACATCTGATGTGGAGATGGCACCATATGTAATCTGAATAGCTAGCCCATCTTTCTAATAATCTCGGCAGAAAGCCACTCAAAGGATATATTTTATTTAATATATTTATATTTTCACTTCTTCACTTCAACAGGGCAAGGAAAAATGAGCTAGAGGGAGAAGTATTTGAGATTTTACTCACTTTCAGCGACTTTATGGCTTTCAAGGAAATGCTTGTTGATTACAGAGCAGTAAGTAAATATTTGGTTAACTTTACTTTAACTTTTTGTCAGTTTTCCTTTATTACGTGTCTCCATTTTACTCCTTATGAAGTATAGTACCACAACTACAGTTGGTTGGTTTTTTTAATGGAAATCTGTACCAAAGCACTTTGTGAGCTCTTGCAGTGGTGATTGTTTTGTTGTTGTTTTTTGTTGTTGTAAGCAAAGTCCAGTGGATACCAGCCCATTGCGACATTCCAGGCAGCGAGGAGGCGGACAGACTCGCCAGAGAGGGAGGAATGTTGCAGCAGAGTGATACAGAAATCACATACCATGAGACTAAAGTATTCATCAGGGCAGCGTACAGTCCAAAATGGAAAAAAGACCACCCTGGCCACATAGAAAAAGATGCCTACCATCAACTCTCCAGGCGAGACCAGGTGATCACTCTCTGGCTACGCACAGGTCACAACAGACTCAAATGTCATCTGTACAGCTAGTTCAAGATTGACACTACAGACCTTTGTGCCTGCGGCACAGCCCTCATGAAAGCAGAACATATTTTGCTACAAAAGAAGTAGCATTTGGCAACAGAAAGTGTCCTTCCCCGAGAAGTTGTACGGAAGTGTACAGAGTCTTGAGCCGACTGCTGCCTTCGTTAGAGTCATTGAAGTTGAGGTATGAAGATGAATGAGGAAGATTTTTTTGTAGCAATTTGATTTACACGATGGGGTTGCTAATCTCATGCACAGGACTCTTTAGTTGCTTTGCACAATATTCTTGGAAAGTTAGATTGCTTCTATTCTGTTCTCCATGGATGCTTTTCGTGTGCAAAGACATTAATCTCTCTTAGTTATTCCTCTTCTTCATTTTCATTGTATATACTTTCAAAAAGGCGATTGTTTTTGTGTGTCTCTGCATGATGGTGGGGCCACATTCTTTTATTGGACTTCATGCAGTCAACTATTGAGCAGGTGTTTCTAGCTATTTGCAATATTCAACCACCAATGATTCCTTTACGTGCACAGCATGTACATGGTACCTCCGAGTTTATCGTCCATCTCTGGTAGGACTAGTCATCCGATCTCATATACTTTGAGACTAGGCAATGCTTTTTACAGTCTAATTGACTATATTTGTCTTAACTCTTTACAATTCGACCTAATTGATTTGATTCATGTCTTAACCCTTTCCAGTCCGACCTAGTTGATTAGATTAGTGTCTTAATCCTTTACAGTCTGACCGAATTGATTAGATTTGTGTCTTAATCCTTTACAGTCTGATCTAGTTGATTAGATTTGTGTCTTAATCCTTTACAGTCTGACCGAATTGATTAGATTTGTGTCTTAATCCTTTACAGTCTGATCTAGTTGATTAGATTTGTGTCTTAATCCTTTACAGTCTGAAATAGTTGATTAGATTTGGGTTGTAATCCTTTAAAGTCTGACCGAATTGATTAGATTTGTGTCTTAATCCTTTACAGTCTGATCTAGTTGATTAGATTTGTGTCTTAATCCTTTACAGTCTGACCGAATTGATTAGATTTGTGTCTTAATCCTTTACAGTCTGATCTAGTTGATTAGATTTGTGTCTTAATCCTCTACAGTCTGACCGAATTGATTAGATTTGTGTCTTAATCCTTTACAGTCTGATCTAGTTGATTAGATTTGTGTCTTAATCCTTTACAGTCTGACCGAATTGATTAGATTTGTGTCTTTAACATTTACAGTCCGACCTAATTGATTAGATTTGTGTCTTAACCCTTTACACTTCTAACTAATTTGATTTATGGTTTAAGACACAAATTTAATCAATTAGGCCGGTGTGTAAAGCGTTAAAACTTACGGGATTCAAACCCCTTTTGTTCCATGCTTCTGTTTCCTGAGCGGCGATAGCAATCTTCATGAAGAAATTACAAACTGTTAAATCTCTGTGTGTTGTTAAATCTCTGTGTGTTGTTAAATCTTTGTGTGTATTTATTGATAGTTAATTATCGTTATGTTATGACTTTGGTTTATTCTAATATGTCAAGTCTGCATTGTACCACAACAATTTTCAGCCAGAGAATGTTGGATTGCTGTTTTTGTGTGTATATTCATCATTTTTGATTGATTTTCAGGACAGAGAAGGAAATACTGTGGACTTGAGTGATGGATTGGTGGTTGTGTCTGTTCATGATAAACTCAGCATAACTGGCACGTCACCGTTCTGTATTTCTGGCAAGTCTATCCATGGTCCTTAGCAAAAGGAATAGTATAATTCGTATCACAGATATCCGCTGGTAGGAAAGGTCTGGTATCAGAGTTCAGGAATTTGGTGCTAGAGTCAACAAATGTTTAAAGGAACAAAATTTGAATATGCAATAAATAAATCTTCAGTTTGTGTTTTTAATAATTGGGTACCATTTGTATTATTTTGTGGCCTTGAAAAATGTTATATAATTTTGATTAATGCAACTACTTTATTCATAAACTGTGCGTGAATTTATGGAAATATAAATGTCAGCAAGTTTACAGTAATCTAACATAAATGCAATTGTATCTGTTAATAGAAGCATGTTTTAAAAAAAGAACTCATCCATTACTGTAAATAGTAAATTTTGCACTTATTCAGTAAAGCAACGATTCAACGGAACACCACTAAATAATCATATTTCTTTGATTGTAAGATGCACCCTCTAATTACAGCACCATGAACATACATTTAAAAACTGTGATTCTAAGACACAAAATTACCACCAACAAAAAAATTAAATTAATAATACCAATCAATTTACTAAGAACAAATTATCTGAGATCTGTTCAATTTTTCTTGGAAAAATCTTTGCCTGCCAGTCATAAAAACACACCTGACAGAAAAGGCAGCCACCAAAGAGACTACACCTAATATCCTGAAGACATGTGCCTTAGAGACAGTCTCTAGCTACCCAAAATAAAGTCCTGGTCTATACAGATAGATTAGCCTTCAAATCGACTTCTTTTGCAGGGTATGGTATCCACATGAAATACCCGGATGGGTCCAAATACGAGTTTTGTGATTCATGTGGCGAAAACCGTTCAAACGATGAAGCGGAGGCCGAGGCTATAAAACAGCAGTTGAGATTTTGCACCGACAGTTTGACTTGGGCGAACTGTTGCCGATGGATTTGGGCATTTTTAGTGACTCCAAGTCGGTTCTGGAGGCGCTGAAGAACAGCCCATACAAAGAAAAGGAGATATTCTTGGTGGAGAGGGCAATCAACAATATCATCATAAATGTGACCTTGCAATGGATCCCTGGACATAGTGGGCTACTAAAAAAATGAGATGGCTGACAGATTGGCAAAAACAGGAGCCTTGAAACAACAATCGGCTAGACCCTGCAGTAACCACACAGTAGAACAAATTATTCAGAATAATACTCGGGAAATCTGGATGAACAGGTGGGCGACGGGAACAACAGGACGCAGTGTATTTAGCGAAATGTCACAGTCAAAAAGTAATACTGACACAAATAAACTACATAGAAGAGATTAAAGTCTCATCTTACAGTTCCGAACAGGACAATCCAGAGTCAATAGCCACTTAAACCGCATCAATCCCCAGCACCTGTCTTTGTGCAGACATTGCTCTCATCCTGTTGAAACAGTTTGACATCTACTCATTGAGTGCAAAGCGCTTGCGGACATGAGGAAAAGATTCTAACAAGCACTGCCGACAATTATCAACACACTGTATTAAGCAGTGACACAACTGAAGAAGACCTGTATATATAAGAATGGCATAGGGCTACCAAGAAGCAGGTTTACTCAGTAGCTATGGGATAATAACAGCAACAACAATTCAAAATATATCCAACGTTTTGTCAGGGGAAATACAGATACTCACTTGGAGGTCTGAGACCCCCATCCCTTTCAAAATGCTTCTTCTTGAGACTACTCACTTCTCTCAGTGGTTCCGCCATTGTTAGAAGCATTTCAGGAAGGCCCCGTAAGGGAGCACAGCTGGGTGTCACCTTCCGCATAATGTCATCTCGTAACTCAAATCGTGTCCATTTCTGCTGCATTTTCAGCTTGGGGAACAGCATGAAGAACCCATACACTCTACAGCTGAAGGACACCTCCAGTGCTTCATTTGTTTCCGCAAGAAAAATTAAGGTCCTCTACAGCTTGAACAGAACTCACATATTGGATAGTATGTTACATATCACTTCCTTCTGAATCAATATCAGATTCAGCTTCACATTCAGAATCTGATTCTTCTGAATCACTTGAGAAGCCATTGCTATTGGCATTATCCAATAATCCACAACCCTGACTCACAGAATACTCAACTGAACGGACTGGTTGAACGAAAAAAGAAAAGGTCTTCATAACTCGTGATGCAACATCCCATAATATAAAGTCCTCTGAGCCATGAAGAGTTTTGCATGAAAATATGGTATTATGATAATTTCTCCGACAAAAACATTTTTCTTCATTGTTACATGTTCACCCTACTGCTCTATTTTTAACCTTCTAGTTTCCAAGTTTTTTCAGCTCACTAGGTTATGGGGAAGATGGTTGAAATAGTAAAAATAGAAGTCCAGGCAAACAGACAATGGTCATTGACAACGATGATGGTCATGTCAAGTTATATATCATCTTGTGAACATTACGATTTCTTTGATTCATTTGCTAGCAACCTCATCATGTAAAACACATTGCTACAGAAACCACCATGCAAAAACACCCAAAGTGCTTTGGTGCAGGCTTCCTAAAAGAGGCCAACTGTATAATGGCCCTATACTCTGGCTGGAGTAGCTGTTGTCGAATGCCCACAATGAGTAGGTTACTCTTTTGTGTGCCCTGAAAAGGATGTTAAGTGGTGGGTTGCAGTAGCTTTCCTCACATCCCGAGACTGTTGATGAAGGTGGACCAGGGTTCTCCAGGCGTTTATGCTATGCTTGGCTTCATCTGCGTGTCACTTACTACTACGGGGATCATGTTGATACCCCACCCTGTTAGCCAGATTGCCATAAAAACAGCCGTCTCCAGGGAGGGCTACTAAGAAGCCGAGATTAGGTTCTTGGCCAGTATGTTTTGCCTGACCATGACTAACATGTCTGATCAGTATATTTTTGCCTGACCCTGACTAACATGTCTGATCAGTATATTTTGCCTGACCCTAACTAACATGTCTGATCAGTATATTTTGCCTGACCCTGACTAACATGTCTGATCAGTATATTTTGCCTGACCATAACTAACATGTCTGATCAGTATATTTTGCCTGACCCTAACTAACATGTCTGATCAGTATATTTTGCCTGACCCTGACTAACATGTCTGATCAGTATATTTTGCCTGACCAGATGTTAGTCGTCCTTATCCTGGATGTAGTTAAAATGGAACAACAAGAAACAACAAAAATATAACAGCTGATTTCAACATTTTTACTTAGAATTCTTGCTCAAGTATTTGTGCTCAATTCACTATTTATTGCAATGGATGATCACCTTTTTGAACACTAATCAAAGTATTGATATCAGATTTCAAATCCATCATATTTACCAGCAAGATTTGTTACTCATTTGCCAAAACAGTCATATGGAAGTGAAAGTTAATATTTTGTCTAAAGAAAATATAACTTATCTCGTCTGCTGAAGATGGATGTATCCGACCGAAAGGTGCAAATATCTCAGTCAAGCTGAAAAAACTAGCGAGACAACGCATTCCATTCTCCGGACTACACCCTGCTACTTGCAAAGCCTTGTTCAGGGCTTGGTAGCGGGAGATTGAGAATGAACGCAGAAGAAAGAAAAATAAGAAGAAATTTATCTCTAGAATATAACAACTTTTGTGTGGGTGTGATCCCAGTCAGGTATTATTGTATTGTGGAGACCTCATGCCACCATGTAAATACAATACAAGATTAAAAGTGATATTCCAATACACAATATTATCAGGGCATTTATGTTCCATTCACCAAAATTATTTACGTTTAGCAAATAGTCAAGACATTTATAATAATAATAATAATAGCTGTCCATCGTTGTCGATGAGGACCGCCAACATCATCCTTGTCACAGATTTCCCTGTTGGGTGTGGGTGCGCATGTGGCTGAACAGGCCAATGCGAGCACGAAAACATCTGCTATATATCGGGCACACAAGGTTTGTAGAAGGGGGTGGTGTTCCCGCTGCTCGGGATTTCCGCGTCTCGCGTCTGTTCTGGGCTTTCACAACACGGTCATTTTCACCGGCAGCTACACCCGATTTGACTGCGCTTCTCCAGTCAGATCTGTTTTTCGCAAGACATTCCCAGGTGTCGAAGTCTATCTGGCAACTTTTTAGTGAGTCAAGACATTTAATCTAGCAAGAAATAGCATGTAGGAAATAACAACATATGTATGTAAATAGATCTTGATCTTGATGACCCATTCCTCAGCGTAGCTGCGGGTCCCAACTTCGTTTCCAACAGACCATGTCTTGGGCCATGGAAGTCCAGTGCATGGTATACACTCCTCCAGAGACATCTAGTGTGTTGTTGTATGCAGTATCGCGAGTCCGAGTTTAGAGACGGACTTTGGTCCTGAGAGTAGGTGGCCTTTGTTTACGTGCATCACTAGTGTTAGCGCTACCTGACCGATTAGAAGAGATGGACTGCAGAAGACTAGGGTCGTTGTCGAAGTTGTAAGTAGCCAAAAATGTACTTTTACCTGCTGGGAGATTGACCCTGAACAGAACCTACCCCTTAACACAATGGGGTTTATACGTGAATTTGACATTAAAACTATAGATGCAACCAAAGAAAACAGCCATCTTGCTTTGCACCAGAAGTACATAACATAAATAGATGCAGCACTATTTAATATACAAATAACAAAATTATATGAAACATTTGATAGTCCTAATTTGAAATCTCAATCTTTTGACATATGCTTTCAATTCTTGGATTACATTTGAAATTTGCACTTTGAGACCATCTTCAACCAGCCTAGGTTAGTATTTAGTTTTTATCGCATTTGAGAGCAGAAAAGATGTTTTTACTAAAGATTCTGGTTACCCCTAAATAATGTCTCATGACACTAAAGGATGAATTGATTCAAAGGTTGCACACCACTGTTATAGTGGGCTGACGATTGGAGTGTGCTGGCACACTTTAATTATAATAATTATCAGAACTGGAGTCTTCTTCTTCTTCTGCGTTTGCTCTCATTCTCCCACTACCAAGCCCTGAACAGGTCTTTGCAAGTAGCAGGATGTAGTCCGAAGAACGAAATGCTGGAGTAATACTTGTAGCAAAATGTAGACTATTGAAACAGACCAAAGATGATATTTTTCAAGTAATAAATATAACTTTTAATAATGACAGTACCACTAAAGGTTATTTATTTCTTGTATATAGTTTCTTTCTTCTTCTTCGTCGTTTGTTCTCAAACTTCCACTACCAAACCATGAAAAGGGCTTTGCAAGATGTAGGATATTGTCTGGAGAACAGAATGCATTGCAGCTTAACTGTGATATTTGCACCTTACAGTCAGACACATTCGATATCAGCAGGTATTTTTGGGTGCCGGGTTAGTCTTCCCTCTTCGATCCCTTCTCTTTAGCCATTCTGCCTTGTCGCAGCCTGTTATCCAGGATCATCGTGTGGAGGTGTAGAAGGCTCTGTGTCGCTGACTGCTACAGTTCATGCACTGCGCAGCATCTTGATCCTATTTATAGTTTCACCAGATTGTTTCATTTTCATTTCCCAAATGAATATATTACTGCAAAGCGTTTGTATGAAAGATTGTGGTTTGTTGTTATTGAATGCCCACGTTAAGTATGCTTACTATTTTGTGTGCCCTGAAAAGGGTGTTAGATAGCTGGTT
Organism: Ariolimax columbianus; assembly: GCA_036924085.1. NCBI lineage: Eukaryota > Metazoa > Mollusca > Gastropoda > Stylommatophora > Arionidae > Ariolimax > Ariolimax columbianus. The sequence goes on from JAVGWX010000016.1 coordinate 57,798,144, forward strand.
GCAGTAGTTTTTCTCACATCCCGAACATGCTTATGAAGTTTTCTCACATCCCGAACGTGCTGACGAGGGTGGCCCAGGATCCTCTAGGCTGTTGTGCTATGGTTGACTTAATCTATGTCGTGCTCACTACTACGGGGATCATGTCGATTCACATCTTGTTAGCCAAACTGCAGTGAAAACAGCCTGTTTCCAGGCAGGCTACTTGGAAGAGAGATAGGGCTCTTGGTCATTTATTGTGCCTGACCGAACTTGCGTCTCAGTTTCCCAAGAGGAAAATGGGTCAGTCTCAGGACTGATCAACCAGATGATGAATCAGACAATACAGTACAGTCTCAAAACCCAACCCTTGAAGATTTGAGTGCAGCCATCTCAACTTTAGTGGCTTTGCCATGGTTTGCAATATGAAAGAATATCAGCTATCAAGACAGTCATTGGAAGCAAAGACACAAGGTTCTAGACCCCCAGGATAACCCAAAAGTCTGCTGGAAGACAATATTCTTCTTCTTCTTTGTTCATCCTCAGATCAAGGTCCGGGTTTCTCTTAAAAAGGACACCATTGTTTGTAAGGCTGTTTTATCTCCATACAGTTTTTGTCTCATATCTGCTTTGCGAGGCCAGTATTGTTCTCTCTTCATTCGTGAGTATGCAGTTTTGTAGAATGTGTTCCACGATCATGTAATGCTCCCCACATAGACACTTGTCATCTGTCCCAATCTCATCTTGTTGTAAAGGTGACCCTTGAGTCTGTTATGCCCAGTTCTCAGTCTGAAGATGATGACTAGCTGTTCTCTACTTAAGTTAAAGTAACTGTCTTCTTTTTGGAAGTCGGAGTGTTGATCAGCCCATTTAGTTGGCTTTAATTATGCTCTTGGCCTCATTATATGTGATGCTCGGGGACGGCGTGGCCTAGTGGTTAAGTGGCACGGCTCACAACCAGAAGGTGCTGGGTTCGATCCCCATCACAGCACCGGCCGTTACCCCGGGGAAGCAAACCCTTAGAAAATGCAGGAGGAAGCAGACCCTTACATAAAATGCATGCTGAAGTCGGATGCACTGGGCCGACAGGCGCAAAATAAAAACCACAGTGTAACGCACACACGCCTTGGGGAATAGATAAATAAGGCGAACGCAAAAAAAAAAAATAAAAAAAATATGTGATGCTCAGGTTTGTTTGTGGGGAAGCTCCTCCACACTTTTCTAGTTTGTCTGCAGGTTCATCACCTTCAATGTTTCAGTAAGATGGGATCCACTGTATGACCAACCTTCGATGTTCTGCTGAGACCTGTGTCAGGGAGAAGGAAGACAAATAAAGGCAGTCTATAAAAGACAAAGGACTGGACAGAACCAGACCAAGAGGAAGATGGCGAATAGAATGGGCTGGTGTTCTATCTGGCAAACTTTTACACCCCAGAGTAGAAAAGGAGCGACTAAGTAATTTTCCTTCACACACACGCCGTATACAGTTTATTCCTTGCTGTAGTATGACATGTAAATAAGGGTTTCATCTGGTACAAATGGACATATATCATTATGTAAAATGAAAATATTTGGTGTATTCAGTCGAAAGGCACTTAATCTAAGGCTCAAATATTTGATGTTTTGTTAAGATCTTATGCGGCCTTTGTTTTGTTCTGAATCTTCCTGCATATGCTGATCATGTTTTTCATTTATTGCTGATTGCAGAGAAACTATAAACAAAAATAATTTATTATTTTTTCGTGATTTTTAAAATCCTTTGTGTTTAAAACATGCAACCAAAAAAAAACCTAACAAAATAACAGTGATTTCAACAAATATGTTTGTTTGATTTTGTTCTAAGTCTGTGCTATCTGAATGCTTTGCTGAAGCTTTTATACTGCTTGTAATTAACTGAACTGTTTAAAATTAAAACATTTATTTCTTCTGCTGCAATGTTTTTATTCATTCATTCGTATGCATCTTTTAGGATACAGCACCATGCATCTTTTAGGATACAGCACCGTGTGTGAGCTGTCAGCAGCAAGGGTCAGTACAGTGAATGCGCTGACAGCAGCAAGAGACTTGTACCGTGAATGAGCTGACAGCAGCAAATGACTCATAGCTACAGCACAGTGAATAAGCTGACTGCAGCCAGTGACTCATAGCTGCAGCACAGTGAATGAGCTGACAGCAGCCAGCGACTCATATCTACAGCACAGTGAATGAGCTGACAGCAGCAAGAGACTCATAGCTGGCTGTTTGCATCAGAGTGAGTTAACCAAGACCCTATTCTGGCTCCAAGCGGCGGCCCTGGAAACTGGCTGCAAAACTGTAGTCTGGCTAAGAGATTACTGATCGCAGTAGAAAGGCAAACCTCGTTCCCCCCCAAAAAAGCCAGCTGAAACCAGCGTATCAGGCCGAAAGGATCAGATATTGCAGTCTCATTGTAGACTTCAACACAGCATCCTTTTCAGAATTTAATAATAACTAAAGATGTTTGTGCATGAGGCTAGCAACCTCATTATGTTAAATCATTGCTACTGAAACCGCTGCTGCACACCAATTCATAAACAGGATTCCGGACAGAGGCCACCCGTTGTGGTTATCCCATGTTTCACTTATAGTGAAAAGGTAGGGGATGGCGTGGGCTAGGGGTTAAGCCACACGGCTCACAATCCGAAGGTGCTGGGTTCGGTCCCCAATCGCAGCACCGGCCGTTACCCCGGGAAAGCAAACCCTTTCAATGTTTCAGTGAGACGAAGCAGACCCTTACATTTTTTTTTCTTCTTCTTTCGTTTGCTTGGAGTATGTCTGCATCTGCAAAGTTGTCTCTTGTACGAACCACACTGTCTTCTGCAGTTCTTCTTCTTCTTCGTACGCTGTCAGACGTCAACTTGAATTTGTTCGAAGAAAGCAGCTGTCATCCTGAGACTGTCGACACTGCCATAGAGCTTGTCTAGTGTTGGCACTGGTGATGGCCACATGTGCTTTCTTTGGTCCTCGTATGTTGGGCAATTTTGCAGCAGATGTTCAGCGGTCATTTTCCCTGTACCACAGGTGCATTTGTCAGTGCCACCTATCTTCAGTTTATTAAATAGATGGTGCCTCAGTCTGTTGTGGCCTGTGCGGAGTCTGAAGACCACGACCTACTCTCTTCTGTTCAACTGGTAATAGGCATCATTTTTTGTGTAGCCAGTATGCTCTGTTTCGCATTTGGCCATGTATCTGTCCCTAATAAACCTTTTGGACTCTTCATTGGTCACACTGGAATCTGGTTGTGGTAGTCTTGCACCTTCTTTTCCCAGTCTGTCTGCCTCCTCGTTGCCCTGGATGTTACAGTGGGATGGAACCCACTGTACCACTACTCTTTTTGGTGCGGACTGCTGGCATAGTTGACAGAGTACTGTTCTTAAATCATTTAGTTCAGTATTTTTCTGGCTTTTTAGTGCTGTGACTACGGCCAGGGCATCAGTAAACAGGACTATCTGGCTTTCATTGCTTTCGCCTGTCAGCATTGCTTTCTACTGCAGCCCTCAGTGCCTTTGCCTCCGCTCTGAAATTGCTTGAGAATTTTCCAGTTGCCACTGACAGTGTTATTTTTCTACCATTTGTTAGGCTCAGGAATACCCCTCCCCCTCCATTCTGTGTTGTGTTTGTTACAGAACCGTCGGTGTATGCATGGGTCCAGTCCATGCTTGGGTAGTTTTTCGCTATGCACCTCAGGGTTATGTCTCTTCTTTTTTTTTCAGTCTGGCTATTCTTGTTTCCAATACCAGGTATATTTTCTACTACCTCTGGAATGATATGCTCCTTCCAGGTGGGTTTGCGTACAGTAGGGATGGGCTTTGGTGCTGTTATGGTGTTCATAGGGTCTTCGCTCATCTTTGCTTTAGCTATTTCTGCAAAGTTTCTCAGCTTTAGTTTCTCTTTTCCAAATCTATTTAGTCTCTGATGCATTGGATGGTCTGTCAGTCTTCTGAGTTTCTCTGCTTGCTGCTGGGCTCTGCTGTCTCTTACATCGGTCATGGATTACAGATTTGTAATCTTTTCAAGTTCTACAATTGATGTTGACTTCATGCCTCCTGTTATAACTCTCATGGCTTGATTTTGAAGTTTGTTCTGCAGTTCACACATAGGTCCATATAGTTGCCCTTCCAGTGTTGTTTCTCTTGGCCAGTATGTCCGCCTCAATATCTCATACTCTGGACAGTCCTGAAGTTAGGCTCCACAGTCTGGGGTACCTGTCCACATGTACACCTATTTGAGTTGCCAATCCTAAATTTTGTATACATGTGGCTGCGGAGTCGATTGTGTCCCGTTCTGAGGCGCAGTATGGTAATCTGCTCTTGCCTGTTTATATTATGATAGTCATCTTGTATTTGTGTTGGAAGCTCTCTCATTGATTTAATCATCTTTTTCTTTTGATGGTATATAACTGGTACATCTGGTCGCTTGTCTGCGGCACCTTCCCTCGCCAGTGTGTCGGCTCTCTCATTTCCTGGTATTCCGCAGTGAGACGGTATCCACTGCACCATGATTCTGCGCTGGTTGATCAATGTTAACAATAAAACTAGTAGATCTGACAGCTTCCCGGATGATAGTGCTCGGAGTACTGATTTTGCATCTGTCAGAAATACCACAGGATATGGGCCAAGGTTAGTGTTCAGCAATTTTTCCGTCGCCAATTTCATCGCTTGAATCTCAGCATCATAATTATGGCAGAATTTCCCTGTTGGTGCTGAAACTGTTTCCATAGCGTTAATTGGGTACGCTCCTGCTCCTCCATTCTTTACTGCATTCTGTGCTGACCCATCTGTGTATACTCGGACCCATAGATCCTGTGGATATTCTTCGTCCAATAACTGAGAGCAATTGTCTTACGTTGGACACTGTTCTGTTCCTCCTTGCCTAGTATTCCTTGAATGGTTGCTTGGACTCGAACTGTTAGCCTATGCTACTCTCTCCAGGGTATTTGTTCTGGCACAGTTGTTAAAGGAATAACAATTTCAGGCAGTTCTGTGGTCTCATTTGGCTTGGTGTACAAAGCTACTTCTTTTCAATCGTCCCATTGCTAGGTCCTGGAATCTCTCCTTCATTGGGTGACTCGGCATACAGTTGAATTTTTCTGCCTGTGTTAGTGTCTTTGTGTCTCTATGTTCCCCTAGGTCTTGCATCCTCCCTAGTTTCTCCATCTACACTATAGGCGATGATTTCATTGATGATTTAGAGAAATAAGGTGAACGTGTATAAAGAAAAAAAAAAGTTGAAAATGTGAATCTTAGGATTTTGAACCTTGTGAAGTACCACTGTATAGATCCCCCTACAAGAATTCTGTCCCAGAGAGCTTTGTGTACTCCTACAGTGGTATGATTTCTGATGAAATTGCTTCACCACTTTGGAATACAAGATTACAGGAAGAGGAGACTAACAGGCAACACATACTGATTGGACATGTTAGTCAGGGTCAGGCAAAATATACTGACTGGACGTGTTAGTCAGGGTCAGGCAAAATATACTGACTGGATGTGTGAGTCAGTCAGGCAAAATATACTGACTGGACGTGTTAGTCAGGGTCAGGCAAGTCAGGGTCAGACAAAACACACTGATCGGACATGTTAGTCAGGGTCAGGCAACATATACTGGCTGGACGTGTTAGTCAGGGTCAGGCAAAATATACTGACTGGACGTGTGAGTCAGTCAGGCAAAATATACTGACTGGACGTGTTAGTCAGGGTCATTCAAGTCAGGGTCAGGCAAAACACACTGATCGGACATGTTAGTCAGGGTCAGGCAACATATACTGGCCAAGACTCTCACCTCGACTTCCTCGCAGTCCTCTCTGGACATGGACTGACTAATGAGGTGGGGGATCGGCGTGATATCCGTAGTAGGGAGTAACGCGCAAATGCAGCCAAGCAAAGCACAACCACCTCGAGGACCCCAGTCTACCTTCAACAGCCCGCTTGGGATATGAGGGAAGCTACTGTAACCTGCTACCAAATGTCCTTTTCAGGGCGCACAAAAGAGTAACCCACTAATTGTGGGCATTCACAACAACAACATCACACTTGTAAGTGGGATTAAGATGCTGAGCAGTGCATGAGATGCTGTCAATGACCCAAGGGATCAAGTTGCTGAGCAGTGCATGAGATGCTGTCAATGACCCAAGGGATCAAGTTGCTGAGCAGTGCATGAGATGGTGTCAATGACCCAAGGGATCAAGTTGCTGAGCAGTGCATGAGATGCTGTCAATGACCCAAGGGATCAAGTTGCTGAGCAGTGCATGCGATGCTGTCAATGACCCAAGGGATCAAGTTGCTGAGCAGTGCATGAGATGCTGTCAATGACCCAAGGGATCAAGTTGCTGAGCAGTGCATGAGATGCTGTCAATGACCCAAGGGATCAAGCAGTGCATGAGCTGGAGCTATCAGTGACCCAAGGGATCAAGCAGTGCATGAGCTGGAGCTATCAGTGACCCAAGGGATCAAAATTCTGAGCAGTGCATGAGATGCTGTTATGACCCAAGGGATCAAAATGCTGAGCAGTGCATGAGCTGGAGCAGTCAGTGACCCAAAGCTGACTCATATCGTCAGGGCCAGTGAACCAGAACTGTCAAGACTCTTCTACACACCCACCACACAGTGATCCTGGATAGCAGGATGCAACAGAGCAGACTGTTAATGGAAAAGGGAAAGCTAACCCGGTACTCATAAAGGCCTGCTGAAGTCGGACCGATAAGTGCAAATATCGCAGTCAAGCTGTAAACTACGACACAATGCATTGTTTTCTGGATAACATCTTGCTACTTACAAAGCCATTTTCAAGGGGGTGGTAGCGGGAAATTGAGAACGAACGACGAAGAATAATAACCGCCTTTTGAATTTTTGCTCGGTCAGCGATTAACGTGTCTGCTCTTTCCAATTTTCACATGCCAAGTCTTCTTTTTTGTCTACACGGGACCTCAGAGTATCATCCGTCTCTGATAGGACTAGATTCCTGATCGCGCCTTCCTTGAGTCTGATAGGACTAGATTCCTGATCGCGCCTTCCTTGAGTTTGATAGGACTAGATTCCTGATCGCACCTTCGTTGAGTCTGATAGGACTAGATTCCTGATCGCGCCTTCCTTGAGTTTGATAGGACTAGATTCCTGATCGCGCCTTCCTTGAGTTTGATAGGACTAGATTCCTGATCGCACCTTCCTTGAGTCTGATAGGACTAGATTCCTGATCGCACCTTCGTTGAGTCTGATAGGACTAGATTCCTGATCGCACCTTCCTTGAGTCTGATAGGACTAGATTCCTGATCGCACCTTCCTTGAGTCTGATAGGACTAGATTCCTGATCGCACCTTCCTTGAGCCTGATAAGACTAGATTCATGATCGCACCTTTCTTGAGTCTGATAGGACTAGATTCCTGATCGCACCTTCCTTAAGTCTGATAGGACTAGATTCCTGATCACACCTTCCTTGAGTCTGATAGGACTAGATTTCTGATCGCACCTTCCTTGAGTCTGATAGGACTAGATTCCTGATCGCACCTTCCTTGAGTCTGATAAGACTAGATTCCTGATCGCACCTTCCTTGAGTCTGATAAGACTAGATTCCTTATCGCACCTTCCTTGAGTCTGATAAGACTAGATTCCTGATCGCACCTTCCTTGAGTCTGATAAGACTAGATTCCTTATCGCACCTTCCTTGAGTCTGATAGGACTAGATTCCTGATCGCACCTTCCTTGAGTCTGATAGGATTAGATTCCTGATCGCACCTTTCTTGAGTCTGATAGGGCTAGATTCCTGATCGCACCTTCCTTGAGTCTGATAGGACTAGATTCCTGGTCGCACCTTCCTTGAGAACAGAGGGTGCTTGAAACTCGATGGATTAGAACACCCACCATTTTATGCTTTTGTGTCTTGAAAAATGATTGCTCTACCTCTCAGCTATAGGTGATCACTGACTCCACATTCGCACACAAGTACCAAAGGAGGGACTAGATCTTGAAGGACAACCAGTTCCTACTCATAACATGTTTTTAACAATCACTACTCTCTTGTATCTTGTCATGGTCAAGGAGCATGTGCTCCCCAAAGCCTCAACAGTTTTGTCAGTGACTGCTTAGCTACTAGAAAGGTTTCACAAGCCAGACAAGAAGGACAATAGGGATCACACATAGTGAGACACTGACTTCTTGCCATCTAGGCAGGCTGGGTACAGCCAAGGGCTAAGGAAGTCTGATATATATATATATATATATAAACGATTTGGACATTGATATGGGATCCATGATTGCAAAATTTGCTGATGACACAAAACTATGCAGTAGCGTCTCATCTAAAGCAGAAGTGAATATATTGAGGTCGGATTTAGATAAAATTCAAGAATGGTCTGTAAGCTGGCAAATGGAGTTTAATGTAGATAAATGTGCAGTCATCCACATGGGTAGATCCAATATGGAACATAATTACAGAATGGGCGAGAACAATATTAGAAAGATAGATAAGGAAAGGGACCTAGGGGTTATAATAGAACATACATGTAATGTGAGTGAAGAAGTTTAGGTAGCAGTAAAAAAGGCAAATGAAATGTTAGGTATGATAAAAAGAAATATTAAACATAAATGCAAGGAAGTGATAGTCAAACTGTATAAAGCATTAGTTAGACCTAGATTGAAGTACTGTGTACAGGTGTGGAGTCCTTATCATAGAGGGGATATAAACATGCTGTAAAGAATTAAAAAAATAGCGACAAAGCTGATAGTGGGATTCCAGAATTACAGTTATGAGGAAAGACTCAGAAAACAGGCCTAGGGTGTCTAGAAAGAAGAATTCGAGGTGAATACAGGTTTATATGATAATCAGAGGAATGGATAAATGAGACTATAACAATTTGTTCAAAATACAACCACCTACAAGAACAAGCGGGCACAGCTACAAATTAACTAAAGACAGGTCCAGAGAGCGGTGAATGCATTGCCACAGGAGGTAGTAGAGGCAGGGACAATTAATGCATTTAAGAATAAATTGGATGCGCATAGCTTTTAGAACAAAGTAATATAAATTAAAGTGGTTGTATACAGACTTTGCAGAGTCTTCTAAACCAGTATAAAGACGTTAAGTAACGGCAAATGTGCCAAAACGAAAACTTGAATTCATTTTAAGAGGAAAACATAGAAAAATAAGAGACAAACAATTATTTAAAGTGTTTGATTTTATTAATCGGTAAAAATATACATGTTTCAGCACCAGGACAAAAGCAAAGCAAAACCCATGTTACGGCCACAAGGCCCTCATCGGGGGCAAAGAACAAACAAAAACAACTAAGAAATCATTACAAAAAAATACAAAGACATGATGTGGAGGTTGCGAGCCATCAAATGGCAGCAGTGCTAAACTTGACTATGCAAAAATAACTAAATTGAAGCTGCATCAGTACTGAAGGTCATTAGTTGATAAAAACATGTGATGACCTTGTGGTCATAACGTGGGTTTCATCTTGTTTTTGTCAAGGTGAAGTTACTGAGCCATTACCTGTACTTGTTTTAATCAACTTTCTGCATCACTTGATTGATTGATTGATTGATTTTGTTAATGACAGAAGCCCCCAAGAGTGATAAACAGCATGAAGCATGCATGTATTAATAATAAACAACGCAGCAAGCTAGTATCAAGTGGGTGTTGCTGAATGGAGCGGAGACATATACAACAAAGACTCTTTTGTTAACAGGTGCCTGCGAAAGGATAATTTGCAAAAAGTGACAGGAAATGGTGAGGAATGAAGACCTATGGGAAAGGAACCAACAACATCCATTGGAACAACAAATTAAGCGAAGAAAATGGGGCTGGATAAGCCATACGATGCAGAAGGCACATTCTAACATAGCCAGACAGGCTCTTACATGGAATCCTCAATGGAAGAGACAGAGAGGCAGACTCAAAAATATGTGGTGAGGAGGAACTAAATATAAAAGATCACACCTGAGGAGAGGTAGAAAGGACAGCCAAAGACTGAGCACGTTGGTTGGATGTTGTCAATGGCTTTTGCACCATGAGGAGCGACGGGCTTTGATTGATTGAAGCATTTGTCAACAGTTTGTATTCCTCACAGATCCAATGTTAGTTCTGCATTTGTTCAAGAGTGATTTTTTGGGGCGTTCGCCTTATTTCTCTAATCCCTAAGGTGGGGTCCGACTTCAGCATGTATTTTTATGTAAGGGTCTGCTTCCTCCTGCATTTTCTAAGGGTTTGCTTCCCTCGGGTAACGGCAAGTGCTGAGATGGGGATCGAACCCAGCACCTTCTGGTTGTGAACCGTGTCACTTAACCACTAGTCCACACCGTCCCTTTAGAATAGCTTAGTCGAACTTAAAGCCAAAAGAAGGGTAGTGCTACAGTGAATACTATCCGACTGAGACATACCAGGAAAGGAGAATTTAGACTCTAACATGTTTTTCAAAATACATCTGCCAACGTGAACAAGAGGGCACAGTCACAAATTAAGTAAAGAAAGGTCCAGATTTGATAACAGGAAATATTTTTTTAGTCAGAGAGTGGTGAATGCTTGAAATGCATTGCCACATGAAATAGTGGATGCATTCAAGAATAGATTGGATGTCTTTGCATATTTTTAGATCAAGTTAATGTAAAAGAAACTGATTGTATACATCAGATTCAGCAGTCTACTAAATCAATAAAAAGATGTGAATATAAGAGAAAACAGAGGTTAGTTAGGGTGAGAGCAACACGACAACAGAAATAACAAATAGTCACCTTTCAGACAAAGAAGACACTTATCCAAGTCAGAAAGAAAGTCGACCAAAGAAGAACTAGCACTGCTTTGATTAGAAACACATAAGAGTAATATCCAGAGTTCTGAGATATGCTGGGGGAGAAGTGCAGCCGGAAAGACAATTCGTGGCCGAATCCGTAACACCACACTAACGCAGATTGGGGGTAAGGAGGGGGGGGGGGGGAACCCAGTTAGTAACTACATTGACTCCCAACACATCAAGTGGTTTGGTAATGTAGTCAGGATGCATTATGACCAGCCTGCAGCACTTGCAGGTTTCCGGTCCACAAGCAAGTGGCCGACCTCGACGTCAGCGAATCGAGGATGTCTCTGACACTATCAGGGAGTTGCACCTAGCAACAGCACAATCCTCCAACTTGGCGATAACAAAACATCATCTGCGTCTCGTCTTTCTGCAGCGCTGTATGGCAAGGGCCATAGAACAAAAGAAGAAGCCTTGATTGAGAGGATCAATTGATCCAGTTCCATATACGAACGCGACATAACGGATAATTAGCCACTCACATAAGCTAAAACTGGCTCCATCACATATGTGTACGTGCAGACAAACAGCACAAACAGTTGAACATATCATGCAAGACTTTGATATGCTTACGCAGTTGTGAACTGAGCACTGGTCCACGAAGGCAAACCTTCATACAAAGTTATATGAAAGACTTGGGATCAAGATGCTGAGCAGCGCATGAGCTGCAGTGGTCAGCGACTCATAGCTGACTGCTAGCGTCAGGGCCAGCGAACCAGAGCTGTCAAGACCTTTCTACACCTCGACGCGGTGATCCTGGATAACAGGCTGCAGCAGGGCAGACTGGCTAAGGAGAAGGGATCGAAGAGGGAATGCTAACCCGGTACTAAAAAAATGCTTGCTGAAGTCGGATGTGTTGGACCGAAAGATGCAAATATCGCAGTCAAGCTGTAAACTACGACACAACGCATTCCGTTCTCTAGACTACGATCTGCTACTTAAGCCCTTTCAGGGTTTGGTAGCAGGAGATTGAGAACGAACGAAGCCAAGCCAAGCCATATGAGAGACTTGAAGAACTCCCCACCACGGCGAACCTTTTTTCAGAGAACTGGATGTCATGTGGTGACATAAGAATAAAAACACGGAAAAAAAACTCAATATGCAAGAACAATAGGTAAAAAAAAATAACAAGGCACATCGTGGAGTAGCCTCTCAGGACGTAAACATGAACGCTGAATATGGAGACCCTGGGTTGCCCAAACTGCAGGATCCCCCTCTCGGCCTCGCTAGTATAATCCAAAGGATTATAAAGCATGACAATTTGGCACCACTTCAGCTGCAGGAGCTGCCGGAATGAGATCGCAATTTTGAAACCATCAACCTTAGCTGCTACCACTCCGGATTTTCTGTCTGGGTTTACTCCCTTAGCCCTACCCTCTCCCAAGGTTTCCACAAGGCAATAGCGTTGTTGCCCACAGATGCTAGTTACTCGAGACATCTAATGATACTCTCATCGTCCCAAGAATAGCCAGCACTCTCTGGGACTTGTGGGTTTAAAATCAGAGTTCCACCTCTCCTAGGCGAACTGCCTGAACAGGCTAACGAGCTTCATCTACCCAGGTTTAGAGCGGAGTTTACCTTCTCTTAGATTGGCTGCCAACCAAGGCTAATGAGCCCAATCTGCCTGCCCAGTTATACCTCCGGGTACTCGGTCGCGCCCCACTCGCGCAGACTGTAAGAAACAGGGGGCCCCTCATGAAGGTGCTGCCGGGGACAGAATAATGTAGGAGAGGCCATTGGCATGGAAACTCCTGAACGGCAAGCCGAATAGCGAATCCAGCGGCGATCTCTACACCTGGAAATGAGAGGCTATATCGTCTACTTTTCTTTAGCGAGCGGGATGTCCAGCCCAGACCTCGCTACCCGCCTACAAATGATAATAGCACAATGAAAACAGAAAACTAAGAGTATTAATAGTACAGGTAGAACTTTGGAAGACAACTGCTGTTTGGGATGAAATGCTACATAGGTATGTAGTCTCCATTTTTATTAATTTATTGTTGCCTTGTCTTATCTTATTGTAAGCCATGTACCCATTTACAGCTGGGTAGCCTGGAGCTTGTTGTGATGAGCACAATCCTGTAGTCTTTTCTGTGAGATACCAAGGGATCTTATTGATCTGCCAGTCAGTCCAGTATTAAATTTAAATGTTGCTTGGTTGTAGTTTACTGTTTAAGTTTGTGTCAAGTTTGTGTCAATTTTGTGAGCAAACCTACCTGCCACTCAAGCCTATAACACTAAACAAGAGGAAGACCAAATGAATAATGGATTGACCCTATCAAAGAAAAGTAACAAAACGACTATGACGATACTTAAAGTGAAAATAAAAAGTATAAAAACATGACTTCGTATGACTTAGATACTGCCGAGGAACAAACGCATACTGCCACAAGCTAATTATCTTTATGTGCCTCATCACTACTGTCATGATTTGTTAGTTCTTTTCTTCTGTGTTGTCCATTGTCCCCGATGAAGGCTTTTTGGGGGAAGGAAAAGTAACGTCTGGTCAAGGAAAATATACTGATCAGACATGTTTGACAGGGCCAGGCAAAACATACTGGACAAGAACCTCACATTGGCTTCCTCGTAGCCCTTCTTGGAAACGGGCTGTTTTTTATAGCAGCCTGGCTTATAAGGTAGGGGATTTATGTGATCTCCGTAGTAGTGAGTAACACGCAGATGAAGCCAAATAGAGTACAACCGTCTGGAGGACCCCAGGTCTACCTTCATCAGCAAGCTCGGGTTGTGAGGAAAGCTACGATAACCCGCAACTTAACGTCTATTTTAGGGTACACGAAAGAGTAATCCGACTCATTGGAGACATTCAACAACAAGAGCAAAGCATTTTGGTTTTTATAAATGCTCTTCTTCCAATGGGGTGTCGAGCATTATCTGTCCATGTTTCTATACCCAGCGTTAAAAAATCACTACGGATGCATTGATTGAAAATAACAATCATACAGAGAAGGCACTAAATATGGTAGCAGCTGACCCATAACATTCAACAGCATAAACAGGCAGATGAGGTGACTAAAATAGGAGGCCCACTCCTTATCAATAGGGCTACAATAGGAACAAATCACATTATGGTTGGGCAATAATAGGAACAATTAACATTATAGCAGGGCTACAATAGGAACAAATTACATTATGGTTGGACAACAGTTGGACCAAATCACACTACGGTTGGATAACAATTAGATTAAATCACGTTATGGTTAGACAAGAATTGGATCACAGCACATTATGGTTGGACAACAATTGGACTAAATCACATTATGGTTGGACAACAATTGGACTAAATCACATTATGGTTGAACAACAATTGGACTAAATCACATTATGGTTGGACAACAATTGGACTAAATCACATTCTGGTTGGACAACAATTGGACCAAATCACATTATGGTTGGACAACAATTGGACCAAATCACACTACGGTTGGATAACAATTAGATTTAATCACGTTATGGTTAGACAAGAATTGGATCACAGCACATTATGGTTCGACAACAATTGGAAAGGAAATTTCCATGATAAGGAAATTACAATAAGACCCCCAATCACATTACAATATGATCTCTATAACTCACAACAGAACCAGGTTGTGAGGTTTATCAACAACTGTCTCTTGGATGACGACACTCTAATTGATGAACTGGAAATGCGCAGATTGCAAGGTTTTTAAATCAAACACAGGTACTTCAGAGAGGGGCGCCTGAGAGAACGGAGCAGAAGTGTATACAATCAGGGAGCTATGGTTAGTATCCGCACTCTTCGTTATTTATTCGGAGGGACTGAGAGCCTTTGGGTCTGCCAGGAGTGCTATGACGTAGATTCTGAACACAAAAAAATATAATTGTAGTGTTTATTCCAATTGCTAAGGTCCCTTAGGGGAAATTCGTTGGACTGAGGAATAAAGGCTGCTTACCTCTTGAGTCCCCGTAAAGTTTCATTCATAATAGAAAAAAATGTTTAACTTACCAGGGTATAGCATCATGCTCCTTTGGTCAGTAGATCTGTATACAAACCGTTTGACCACTCGCTCTTTCATAAGGGTAACGTTACATTTAAATATGTACTTAACAATTCCTGTACCATGTTGGTTAATGTGAAGTCAAGGGGTGACAGACATTATGTTTCTTCAATTTACAATTGAATTTTTTAAAAATGCTGCTGTCTAAACGTAAAGTTCCATTATAAATACATTAAAGCTAACACAAGCATCTGTAAAAGTGATTTGAAATAAAGCAAAACAGATTAAAGTAATTTATTACAATTTGTGCTTATTTTAAATGTAAACAAAATCTTCACAAATTGTGTAAAATAATAGTTAACATAAAATTTAAAAATTCGTTTTAATCCTTTGATCATCGTCTGTTCTTCTTACTGTGTTGTTCGTCCATCGTAATTGATGAAGACCCCTTTGTCAACATTCACTGTTCGCATGAGTTTGAAGATGGCTAAATAAGCGAATAGGAGCTCGGAATTGTCTGTCGCATTCGGTGGAAGGAAATAGCACACCCCCTATTACTGGGGTTAAAGAAGGTCTTCTTACTAATACATATATAATATACATTTGTTCTTTTTAATAGACACCCCTGTGTTCCTTGGCCCAATATGGAAACAAAGCAAAGTAACACTTCAACCATAACTTAACATCTTTAAACTGGTTTAGAAGACTCTGCTTTATAATAGTTTGATTGTTTTCAACAATTTGAGATCCTTAAAGTTTATTAGAAACTCTTTGACAATAGTTTGATTGTTTTCAACAATTTGAGATCCTTAAAGTTTATTAGAAACTCTTTTACAGTAGTTTTATTGTTTTCAACAATTGGAGATCATTAAAGTTTATTAGAAACTCTTTTACAGTAGTTTTATTGTTTTTAAGAATTGGAGATCATTAAAGTTTATTAGAAACTCTTTTACAATAGTTTTATCGTTTTCAACAATTGGAGATCATTTAACTTTCTAAAAAACACTTTAAATATATTTTTGCTAACATCTTGACATCAAACTTTTCATAAATTATTTTAAATCATATTTGCTAACAATTTCACATAAAACTTTTAGTAAACTATGTTACCATTTAACCAAATACCAGAAATAGTAAAATAGCCAAGACCTTATGTCATTGTAACAAAATTAAAATAACATATATAATGTTAGTTGTGATTGTCATGAGTAAACATTAACAAAAATAAAATATTCCAAAAACATGGTTTCAAAATCAGATAGGCCAAACACCCTTTTCGCACAAATATATTAAGGGCACAATCGCACATAAATGTAGTCCTATTTCTTATACAAATATGCAGTATTGAATGAGCTGGCAGCAGTCAGCAACTCATAGCTGGCTACTTGAATCAGGGTCAGTAAACCACAACTAACCAAGACCCTATCCGCCTCCAAGTGACAGCCCTGGAAACAGACTGCAATCATACAGCCTTGTTAAGAGATTAGGGATTGAAGAGGGAAGGCATACCCATCCGAAAATATGTTGTGCTAAAATTGGATGTGTCGGTCGAAAAGCGCAAATATTGCAGCCTGGCTGTAAACTACGATACAATGTCACAAATGACCTTTTCGGGAAGAGCGCAGAAGAAGAAGATGCCCAATATTATGTATTTAAAGAAAGCAGTGTTCTTCTTCGTACGCTGTCAGACATCAACTTGAATTTGTTCAAAGAAAGCAGCAGTCATCCTGAGGCTATCGACACTGCCATAGAGCTTGGTTGACGGTAAGAAGGCAGAGGGTGGGCATAAATAAGGAGTACTCTGAGTGGTGTGAAGTGAAAAGTGGTGTGCCACAGGGCTCGCTTTTGGGACCAATTTTGTTCTTGATATATATAAATGATTTGGACATTGATATGGGATCCATGATTGCAAAATTTGCTGATGACACAAAACTATGCAGTAGTGTCTCATCTAAAGCGGAAGTGGATATATTGATGTCGGATTTAGATAAAATTCGAGAATGGTCTGTAAGCTGGCAAATGGGGTTTAATGTAGATAAATGTACAGTCATCCACATGAGTAGATCCAATATGGAACATAATTACAGAATGGGAGAAAACAATATTAGAAAAATAGATAAGGAAAGGGACCTAGGGGTTATAATAGATCATACAGGAAAGATGAGTGAGCAAGTTAAGGTAGCAGTGAAAAAGGCAAATGTAATGTTAGGTATGATAAAAAGAAATATTAAACATAGGAGCAATGAAGTGATCGTCAAACTGTATAAAGCTTTAGTTAGACCTAGATTGGAGTACTGTGTACAGGTGTGGAGTCCTGATCATAGAGGGGATATAAACATTCTCGAAAGAATACAAAAAAGAGCGACAAAGATGATAGTGGGATTCCAGAATTACAGTTATGAGGAACGACTCAGAAAAACCGGTTTACAGTGTCTCGAAGAGAAAAGAATTCTTGGTGACTTAATACAGGTTTATAAGATGATCAGAGGAATCGATAAATGAGACTATTACAAGTTTTTTAAAATACAGCCACCTGCAATAACACGAGGGCATAGCTACAAGATGACTAAAGAGAGGTCCAGATTAGATATTAGGAAATATTTTTTTAGTCAGAAAGTGGTGTCTGCTTGGAATGCATTGCCATGGGAGGTAGTGGAGGCAGGGACAGTTAATGCATTTAAGAATAAACTGGATGCGCATAGCTTTTAGAGCAAGGTGATGTAAATGTAACTGGTTGTATACAGACTCTGCAGGGTCTTCTAAACCAGTATAAAGACGTTAAGTAAAGTTAAGTTAGTGTTGGCACTGGTGATGGCCACATGTGCTTTCTTTGGTCCTCGTATGTAGGGCAATTTTGCAGCAGATGTTCAGGGGTAATTTTCCCTGTACCTGTGCATTCGCCAGTAGCACCTATCTTCAGTTTATTGAATAGATGGTACCTCAGTCTGTTGTGGCCTGTGCGGAGTCTAAAGACCATGACCTGCTCTCTTATGTTCAACTGGTAGTACGCATCATTATTTGTGTAGCCAGTAAGCTGTTTCCCATTTGGCCATGTATCTGGCGCTAATAAACCTTTTGGATTCTTCGTAGGTCACACTAGAATCTGGTTGTGTAACCTTCGTAGGTCACACTAGAATCTGGTTGTGTAACCTTCGTAGGTCACACTAGAATCTGGTTGTGGTAACCTTCGTAGGTCACACTAGAATCTGGTTGTGTAACCTTCGTAGGTCAGACTAGAATCTGGTTGTGTAACCTTGCACCTTCTTGCGCCAGTCTGTATGCCTCCTCATTTCCTTGAATGTTTCAATGGGATGAAACCCACTGTACCACTACTCTTTTGGGTGTGGACTTCTGGCATAGTTGACAGAGTACTGCTCTTAAGTCCTTAAGTTAAGCAGTGTTCTACTTGCGGTTATTGGAATATCCAAAGAGCATGTCCTGGAATGGTATTAGTGATGACCATACGTGCTTGCTTTGTTTCTTTTATATTTTATTTTGGGCACCTCAGCTGCAGATGTTTAGGGGTTATTCTAAAGGTCAGTTCCATGGCAACAATTGTAGTCCGGGATGAAGATAACTCTTCACACACTAAGCTGCAGCCCATGTGCGGTGGGATGGCCAGTTCCCTTCCTTGATATTTTTAACCTTCCCCAACTCATACCTCAGGTACCCATTTGCAGCTGGGTCGACTGGATGAGCGGTAGTATCAGAAACGAACCTCATATGTTTTCTGTCCGTCCATGAACGCGAACCTCTAGCACACTGTAATCCCGGTCTATTAAGCCAGCTCACTGTGGACTAGGCTACACGGTCAATATTGTTGATTCTACCAGTACAATAAATGCTTTATCTCTAGTTTGATAACTAGATTTTATTCCTGCCGAAGACGGGTGCGTCGGACAAAAAGGTGAAAATATCGCAGTCAAACTGTAAACTAGTGACACAGCGCATTCCGTTTGTGGGACAACTTCCTGCTATTTGTAAAGCCCTTTTCAGGGCTTCGTAGCGGGAGATTTAAAACTAATGCAGAAGAAGAAGAAACAATAAATAAGATTGTATCTAAGTCTATTGTAGGCTGTTTAAAGTCTGAAGATCACAATTTTGTTTGCTTCTGTTGAGCTGGTGATATGTACCACTCATTTTTCAAACTTGCAGCTCTGCTTGTGTTCTTGCATTTGTTCCTGCAGAATCTCTTGACGTCTTTTTAAGTTATGCTTGTACCAGATTGAGGAAGCTTGCCACCTGTCTTTGATAATCTATCATCCTCTTGTTGCAAAGAATATTGTATAGGTATATCCGTCAATTCTTTTGCACATATCTTTCTTATTATGTGTCTGGGATCAAGATGCTGAGCAGCGCATGAGCTGCAATGGTCAGCGACCCATAGCTGACTGCTAGCGTCAGGGCCAGCGAACCAAAGCTGCCAAGACCCGTCTACACCTCCACGTGGTGATCCTGGATAACAAGCTGTGGCAGGGCAGACTGGCTAAGGAGAAGGGATCGAAGAGGGAATGCTAACCCGGTACTCAAACAATGCTTGCTGAAGTCAGATGTGTTGGACCGAAAGGTGCAAATATCGCAGTCAAGCTGTTAACTACGACACAACGCATTCCGTTTTCTGGACTACAATCTGCTACTTAAGCCCTTTCAGTGTTTGGTAGTAGGAGATTGAGAATGAACGAAGCCAAGCCAAGCCATAATGTGTCTCAGTCTAAAAAGGTCTGAATCCAGCATGTATAGAATATCCATGAGTAATCCGGATTTACGATCATAAAATAAATGAGTTATCTGGTCTTGAAGTCCAGCTTTGTTTTTTTTACAATATATGATTTGATTTTCAAACACAACTTTTGTACACGTCTGCCAATTGGAAATAATCTTACAGTTAAGTACAAGATGCGCATGCGTGGACGCCACAATCGTGTAGAGCCGCTAACAAAAATAAATTTCACAAACTATGTCACAAAACACAGTGATCTGCCAGAGTCTTTGTCTATGACAAGGACAAGAATAGCACAACTGCCCCACAGAGAGCATGGCATAGCACCGGCCATGGTTAGGTGGTTTGTTAAGAGCAACATAGATGACGCCTATCAGGCTGCGAGTCAACTTTGTTCTAGTGTTTGAATCGATTAAGATGGACTCGCACATCGGTTAACCACTCTCTGTAGCACTTGTTTCAACGCAGTGGAGTAATACGCTGCTCGAGCCTAGCCTGCTAAGCAAGAAATTCCCCGCATGTTAGTGCTGAGACCTGCACAGGAGCACCCACCGCTGTAAGAGTACAGGTCGACTAAGACTGAGAAACTACATTAATTGAGTGACATCATTTATTGAGTATTGCTCTTTGATCGTTTATATTTGATGTGTTTAAGAAGAAGTATGCCATGTATTCTTATTGTTAATTCATAATTTTTCTGAATATATTGTTTAAGCTAGCACCAGGCAACAGTAGGAGCACAAAACACGAGAGATGACGGATCATATCCGAATTGCACTAGAATAACTAGTGGATGAAACCAGCAGGGTAGATAACAGATAGGCAGACTATCAACAACAAGGCTAGAAAATTGTCTTCTAATTTCCGTCATCTACTCTCTGCCAGTCTTCTTCCCAGTCTGTGCATCTCGTTCGTGTATGCTTGCACAGTCCAGTATCTTTCATCTGTTTTGTGTGCTATTTCTTTATATTTCAGATTATAAATCTTTCTGTATAGTTAAACCACTTCGGAATTTGCTTTTAACGGCCGAGCTGATAACTCACCACAAAAATTATTACTTAAAGGTCGCAAAGTGATTCATTGTTGATGATCACACAGTCCATTTGTGTAGATGTAGTCAGTAGGTACAGGTTTGGCCACTCCGAGGTTTGAATAGAGCTCATGGTTATCTCTGATTTCCTGCTTGGCTAAATTGATGTTTCGCTTGTGGCTGTTGTAGTCATCGTTATAGTTAATTTCATATGTTGATGATGACTGAAAAGGTAAATAATTAATTTTAACAATTTTATGAAATGGGATATGTTTTGAGTGACTGAATGAAAATGGAATCGTAACTTTAATAGGAGAAGTCTGCAGTATTATTAAATCTGAGGGTTATTCATTAAGTATGTCATAAACTCGGATTGGCAACCTATGCCAAACACGAGCAAAAGCTCAACACCTTTCACCTATGGTGCCTGAGACCCATCCTTGGCATCTCATGCAGAGACAGGGTGATAAACGCAGAGGTGCATTCTCACACTGGTATTCCAAGCATGTACACTCTCATTCCACACCGATGATCACTGTGATGGCTTGGTTATGTTTGTTGCACGGAAGACAGTCACATCCCCAAACATATTCCCTAAGGACAGCTGACATGTGGTAAAAGAACAGTTGGTCGAATACAGATGAGGTTCAAAGATGTGTGTAAGCGGGGCATGAGGACACTAGATAGGAATCTGACACCTTGTGAAGACATAGCTACAGACCTATCCAACTGGAGATGCAATCTGAAGAGTCACCTTAGGCTGGGCGAAAACAAGCTCATGCCACACAGAGAAGGGAAAAGACAATGCTGCAGGGAAAAGGAAAACCTAAAAACGCAGTAGACAGTTGCTGCTCCAAGGTCACATCATCCTATAAGCAGACATAACTCAAATGGAACTATTTAGGTCATAAACTGATATGAAATAGCTGAAAAATAGAGTTGGTAGTTTCTAAAGATGTTATTGGTGGCAGTAACATCCAGCTTTATGACTACTTAACTAGCGCTAGGTGTTGCATACACGTGCGCAGCTCAAGTACAAAATGACGTCCATACTCACAAAGTGTACAATCAAAGAACATCGTGCTGTTATGTATCTGTTTTGTGCAAAAGTACTTCCTGCAGAGTATTCAAAAGGAGATTCTTCCTGTTTACGGTGAGAAGCGTTTGTCGCATGTAACGGTGCATAGGTGGGTCAAACTGTTTACGATGAGAAGCTTTGTCTCTTGTAGCGGTGCATAGCTGGGTCGATACTGTTTGCGGTGAGAAGCGTTTGTCTCATGTAGCGGTGTATAGCTGGGTCGATACTGTTTACGGTGAGAAGCGTTTGTCTCATGTAGCGGTGCATAGCTGGGTCGATACTGTTTGCGGTGAGAAGCGTTTGTCTCATGTAGCAGTGCATAGCTGGGTCGATACCGTTTGCGGTGAGAAGCGTTTGTCTCATGTAACGGGGCATAGCTGGATCGATACTGTTTACGATGAGAAGCGTTTGTCTCATGTAGCGGTGCATAGCTGGGTCGATACTGTTTGCGGTGAGAAGCGTTTGTCTCATGTAGCAGTGCATAGCTGGGTCGATACTGTTTGCGGTGAGAAGCGTTTGTCTCATGTAACGGTGCATAGCTGGGTCGATACTGTTTACGATGAGAAGCGTTTGTCTCATGTAACGGTGCATAGCTGGGTCGATACTGTTTACGATGAGAAGCGTTTGTCTCATGTAACGGTGCATAGCTGGGTCGATACTGTTTACGATGAGAAGCGTTTGTCTCATGTAGCGGTGCATAGCTGGGTCGATACATATTCTCAAGGACTCTGAAAAATTGCTGATGAGGTCTTATCTGGTTGCCATGTTCACATTTGCAGCAAAAGTATCTGTGCGGCAGGCGGGATAGGGGAAATGGGTTGAGCTAACTGGTGAGTGATGATATGGTTTAGGCTGGAGCTAACAGGTGAGGAATGATATAGTTTAGGCTGGAGCTAACAGGTGAGGAATGATATAGTTTAGGCTATAGTAAACAGGTGAGGAATGATATGGTTTAGGCTACAGCAAACATGTGAGGAATGATATGGTTTAGGCTACAGAGAACAGGTGATGAATGAAATGGTTTAGGCGACAGCAAACAGGTGAGAGATGATATGGTTTAGGCGACAGAAAACAGGTAAGTGATGATATGGTTTAGGCTACAGAGAACAGGTGATGAATGAAATGGTTTAGGCGACAGCAAACAGGTGAGAGATGATATGGTTTAGGCGACAGAAAACAGGTAAGTGATGATATGGTTTAGGCTACAGAGAACAGGTGATGAATGAAATGGTTTAGGCGACAGCAAACAGGTGAGAGATGATATGGTTTAGGCGACAGCTAACAGGTGAGGAATGAAATGGTTTAGGCGACAGCAAACAGGTGAGAGATGATATGGTTTAGGCGACAGCTAACAGGTGAGGAATGAAATGGTTTAGGCGACAGCAAACAGGTTAGTGATGTTATATTCTTCTTCGAACGCTGTCAGACGTCAACTTTATTTGTTCAAAGAAAGCAGCTGCCATCCTGAGGCTGTCGACACTGCCATAGAGCTTGTCTAGTGTTGCCACTGGTAATGGCCACACTTGCTTTCTCTGGTCCTCGTATGTCAGGCAATTTTGCAGCAGATGTTTAGGGGTCCTGTACCACAGGTGCATTCGTCAGTAGCACATATCTTCAATTTATTTAATAGATGGAGTGATGATATGGTTTTGGCTACAGCAAATGGGTGAGAGATGATATGGTTTTGGCTACAGCAAATGACAGAGAGGTTGAAGGTGAAGTGCAAATGGGGCTGACACAGCAGACCAATATCGTTCATGCTGCAGGTTTTGGTGCATTTATAAAGCGACGGGATACATGTATCAATGTTTGTAAAAATTATGGTGAAAAATAAGAAATAAGGGACTATGTAGCCTATGTGTAATAATAAATGGTTTTCAAGTTCGTATTAAATTTAGTTTTACAAACAAAAATGACGATTTATGTTTTGCCTCGTACTATTTAATTATTCACATGTTTGCTCCAATGGAAAGCATAGTTTTTAGCTGCAGCGGGTTCCCTTACACGAATCCTGTATCTAATTTTTTTCAGTGGCTGATTGAAAATGTTGAATGGCAATGTTTTTACATGATGTAGTTGCCAGCCCCAAGCAGAACCCTCTATAGTCATATTTTACAACATGCTTAGAAGGTGACAATTATGATAGGTGGAATCCAGAAGTAGAACTCTGGAGTATTAATGGTCAAGCCATGAAAGAATAACACCAGGAGATGGACTGGAAAAAGGCAATCAGATTACACCGTTACGGCAAGAGATAATATACACGATTGGAGATGGCACTTGAACTGAACTAAATTGGCATGTAATAAAATGGAACATTCATTGTAAGAGGCCATATATGTTTTGGGACACATTTCCTGTAGGAAGTTAAACTGCAGCGATGCTCATATTTGAACAAGGGGACGGCGTGGGTTAATGGTTTAGTAACACGGCTCACAACCATAAGTGCTGGGTTCGAACCCCATCACAGCACCGGTCGTTACCTCGAGGAAGCAAACAAAACCCTTAGAAAATGCAGGAGGAAGCAGACTCTTATTTAAAATGCATGCTGAAGTCGGATGCACTGGGCCGACAGGCGCAAAATAAAAACAACAGTGCAACGCACACTGTCTTGGGGATTAGAGAAATGAGACGAACGCAGAAGAGGGAAAAAAAATATTTGAACAAGAACAAAAAAATGAGGAATGATATCTACAATACAGTTACAAACAACAACATTTACCTTGCTTGGACAACACCATGAGTATTTGTAGTAAGTTCTCTCATCAACATTCTTGCCTTTATTAAAACCTGCGAACAATCAGAGAAAAAAACTGAGTAAAGATACAAACAGAATGTTAAAGTACATAATAAACACAGTCTCAAGATTAATATAAGAGCTTCCTGGTTTGATTTTATGTGAATCAATGATACATTTGAGGATAAAGCGACTGGGCGGTTAAAATACAGGCATGTTAGTCTAGGGCAGGGGTGGGGAACCTATTCATGTTGGAAGACCGCATTATTTTAGCTGTTAAGTAATAATAGCGCCGCTTTCAAGAAGCTTCACTTAGAAGTATTTCACAATGTCCAGTATTTTGTATAAAAATATAATTCGTGCTGTTGTGTCGCCAGTCAGATGGGGAAGTTAACATGCATTCTAGAGATCATCATCAATGGCTCTTTTCGTCTTGTCGACGATAATTATTGTGCTTTTAGCACAAAGCCCGGGCAGAAATATAGAGACTGTTTATCGCCCATGAAGTATGGTCCCTTTCTTGGTCTGCCTTGTTTGTTCCAAGGGAAAGGTGATACCAATACATTTGGAGCAAGGCAAACTGCAGAAGGTGCCGGATCAGCAGAGCAATGATCTATCTGTTCGCCTGTCGAGGCTTCACTCCTAGACCAGCCACCAACAAAGGATAAGGGCCATAACACTCAGCTGAGGTTGCCTTTCCTTACT
The DNA here is from genome assembly GCA_036924085.1 of Ariolimax columbianus. Lineage (NCBI taxonomy): Eukaryota > Metazoa > Mollusca > Gastropoda > Stylommatophora > Arionidae > Ariolimax > Ariolimax columbianus. The sequence goes on from JAVGWX010000016.1 coordinate 57,823,174, forward strand.
GTGGGATACGGCATTGTATCCTCATGCGTGTGCTCTTTCGCACATCATCAGGTGTCAGGCTTGGTAGACGCTGACCAACTTTCAGAGTTATCAGAAAACAGGTTGTACAGCCATATCTGAAAAAAAACCAGACAAGATACACAGTATCTTATCTGCAAGACTTTAGATGGTTTGAAATCAGAGTTTTCCTTCTCCTAGATGAGCTACCTTCATAGCTGAACATTGCAGGTGTCAGTCCAATAATTACTACTGATGATATTTTCATGTATATATATTTATAACAATTAACTCAACTTAACTTAACTTAACTTAACTTAACGTCTTTATACTGGTTTAGAAGACTCATCAGAGTCTGTATACAACCAGTTATATTTGCATTACCCCGATCTAAAAGCTATGCGCATCCAGTTTATTCTTAAATGCATTAACTGTCCCTGCCTCCACTACCTCCCATGGCAATGCATTCCAAGCAGACACCACTCTCTGACTAAAAAAATATTTCCCAATATCTAATCTGGACCTCTCTTTAGTCATCTTGTAGCTATGCCCTCGTGTAATTGTAGGTGGCTGTACTTTAAAAAACTTGTTATAGTCTAATTTATCGATTCCTCTGATCATCTTATAAACCTGTATTAAGTCACCACGAATTCTTCTCTCTTCGAGACACTGTAGGCCGGTTTTTCTGAGTCGTTCCTCATAACTGTAATTCTGGAATCCCACTATCATCTTTGTCGCTCTTTTTTGTATTCTTTCGAGCATGTTTATATCCCCTCTATGATCAGGACTCCACACCTGAACACAGTACTCCAATCTAGGTCTAACTAAAGCTTTATACAGTTTGACGATCACTTCCTTGCTCCTATGTTTAAAATTTCTTTTTATCATACCTAACATTGCATTTGCCTTATTCACTGCTACCTGAACTTGCGCACTCACCTTACCTGTATGATCTATTATAACCCCTAGGTCCCTTTACTTATCTATCTTTCTAATATTGTTCTAGCCCATTCCGTAATTATGTTCCATATTGGATCTACCCATGTGGATGACTGTGCATTTATCTGCATTTAACTCCATTTTCCAGATTGCAGACCATTCTCAAATTTTATCAAAATCCGACCTCAATATATCCAGATCTGCCTTAGATGAGACACTACTTCATAGTTTTGCATCATCAGCAAATTTTGCAATCATGGATCCCATACCTATGTACAAATCATTTATATATATCAAGAACAAAATTGGTCTCAAAACCGAGCCCTGTGGCACACCACTTTTCACTTCACACCACTCAGAGTACTCCTTATTTATGCCCACCCTCTGCCTTCTTCCCGTTAACCAATATTCAATCCATTTGGCAACTTCCCCACATATTCCCTGTGATTTTAACTTTCTAAATAATATTTGATGCTGTACTCGATCAAAAGCATTTGCAAAAAACCTAGATAAATAATATTCACTGGCTCCCCGTTATCTATCTTTTTAGTAACCTCCTTCGTGAATTCTAATAGATTTGTTAAGCACCCTCTCCCTCTAGTAAACCCATGCTGACTATTTCTGATTAGATTGAATCTGTCTAAATGCATTACAATGTTTTCTTTGATTATTGACTCTAACAATTTACAGACTATGCTCGTTAAACTCACTGGTCTGTAATTAGCTGGATCTGATTTTGTTTCTTTTTTAAATAAGGGAATCACTCCTGCATCTTTCCAATCCCGTGGACCAATCCCTTGTGCTAATGATTAAGAACATAATATAGCCAATGGTTTTGCTAGTTGGTCTCTAATTTCAAACAGCAATTTTGGATGAATACCATCTTGATCTGGACATCCACTTTCAACCCCTCCAAATTTTAAAAAACCATTTCCTCTGTAATACAGATTGATCTTAATCCCGCTGTGTCCATGTCTCTTTGAAAAATATCTAAAGGCTCTAGGATCTTGGAGCAGTCCTCTTTTATGTAGACTGTGCCAAAGTACTGATTGAGTAGATTAGCTGCCTCCCTATTCTCACTTATTATTTTCCCTGTACTGTCTATGATAGGGCCTACTTTGACTTTCATTCTTTGTTTCTAACATAAGAAAAGAAGCTTTTACTATCAGTCTTCATTTTCTGTGCGAGTATTTTTTCAAAGTCTATTTTTGCTGTTTTATTCACTTTCTGAGCTATCTACTGCTTGTCCAAATATTTCAAATATGTTTCTTTTGATTTACCTGCCTCTATATATTTTTTCCATACTTTATTTTTAGCTCTTCTACATTTCACTACAAATCTAGTTATCCACTTTTTACGCATGGGGTTTACCTCCTTACATGGAACACATTCCTCTTTTAGCGTTTCTAGAACTGTTTTAAAACTCTTCCACTCTTGCACTACATTATCTAATGTTGTTAACTTACAGGTGATGGCTGATACAATAACTCCTACAACTCCGGACACAATCAGCGCAAGTGTTGAATAGTGAATGTATGACAAATACAGATGGCCATTGTCACTGCTTCTGTGGAACATAAGTAATGTTATATACTAGTTGGGGATCAAGATGCTGAGCAGCGCATGAGCTGCAGTGGTCAACGACTCATAGCTGACTGCTAGCGTCAGGGCCAGCGAACCAGAGCTGCCAAGACCCTTCTACACCTCCACGCGGTGATCCTGGATAACAGGCTGCAGCAGGGCAGACTGGCTAAGGAGAAGGGATCGAAGAGGGAATGCTAACCCGGTACTAAATGCTTGCTGAAGTCGGATGTATTGGACCGAAAGGTGCAAATATCGCAGTCAAGCTGTAAACTACGACACAACGCATTCCGTTCTCTGGACTACATTCTGCTACTTAAGCCCTTTCAATGTTTGGTAGTGGGAGATTGAGAATGAACGGAGCCAAGCCAAATACTAGTTGGGTTAACTGGCGCCGCCTATGTTAATTATGGATGTAGTTTATTCTTAAACTGCCCTTTCTCGCTCCTCACAACTACATTGTCTTCCTTGCTTCCCCTTCTATCCACTCATCTCTTCCCCCTCTCAACCTACCTATCCCACTTCAACACACCCATGTATTCCCTCACAAGCTTTTCCCCCACAGCAAATTACCAATATCTTTTGATCTCAACACAACCATATATTCCTACCCCAACCCACCCAATTTATTCCCTTCTCAACCCCTCCATATCTTCCCCCTTCAACCCATCCATATCTTCCCCCTTCAACTCACTTATCTCTTCCCCCTTCAACTTACTCATCTCTTGCCCCTTCAACTCACTCATCTCTTCCCCCTTCAACTCACCCATCTCTTGCCCCTTCAACTCACTCATCTCTTGCCCCTTCAACTCACTCATCTCTTTCCCCTTCAACTCACTCATCTCTTGCGCCTTAAACTCACCCATCTCTTGCCCCTTCAACTCACTCATCTCTTCCCCCTTCAACTCACTCATCTCTTCCCCCTTCAACTCACTCATCTCTTTCCCCTTCAACTCACTCATCTCTTGCGCCTTAAACTCACTCATCTCGTCCCCTTTCAACTCACTCATCTTTTCCCCCTTCAACTCACTCATCTCTTCCCCCTTCAACTCACTCATCTCTTTCCCCTTCAACTCACTCATCTCTTGCGCCTTAAACTCACCCATCTCGTCCCCTTTCAACTCACTCATCTTTTCCCCCTTCAACTCACTCATCTCTTGCGCCTTAAACTCACCCATCTCGTCCCCTTTCAACTCACTCATCTTTTCCCCCTTCAACTCACTCATCTCTTGCGCCTTAAACTCACCCATCTCGTCCCCTTTCAACTCACTCATCTCTTGCGCCTTAAACTCACCCATCTCGTCCCCTTTCAACTCACTCATCTCTTGCGCCTTAAACTCACCCATCTCGTCCCCTTTCAACTCACTCATCTCTTGCGCCTTAAACTCACCCATCTCGTCCCCTTTCAACTCACTCATCTCTTGCGCCTTAAACTCACCCATCTCGTCCCCTTTCAACTCACTCATCTCTTGCGCCTTAAACTCACCCATCTCGTCCCCTTTCAACTCACTCATCTCTTGCGCCTTAAACTCACCCATCTCGTCCCCTTTCAACTCACTCATCTCTTCCCCCTTCAACTCACTCATCTCTTCCCTCTCAATCCACCATCTTTTACACTTCTTAAACACCCTTCCTCCCCCATTTTTCTCACTTCACGACCTGCAAATAAAAGGTTTGCCTCTCTGCATTCTACTGGCGGAGGAACTCGCTTTTCCACCCCAGACCGCAGTCAAATAGGTGATATCATGACGTATTATCCAGTACTTAGAAGCCCGCGTCTGTATGTATCTAGGCTAGTTCAACCTGACCAAACTGCAACGGAAGGGCCTCACCCTGAGGGCACGTATGAAAGTTGTGTAAGAGTGTGATTGTTGGACAGAGTCAAACGAAACAGAGTGTGAGGTAAGAAGAGAGAGGAAGAGTGATGGTGAGAGAGGATATGAGCGAGAATATGTTGTTCTCTCCCCCCCCCAACAAAAAAACAAACAAACAACGAAATCTTTCGAGTAATGCAGAACACTGGTGACAAGAAGCCTCGAACCAAGTTTCCAGTTGAGAGTTTGATACCCACAAATTTGGTCATAATGTAACAATTCATTTTTCTAACTAACTTTCCTTCAATTAACTATTATACAGTTCTTGTATCTATTTTGGTTAAAAAAAAACAATCAGTCTTACAGTTGTGAAATCCACAATTTGGTGAAAAATGTATAATTGAGTACACCATTGTTCATGTGTCGTGCACAGGTGATGTAAAATGCACAAATCACCTTGAATTGGGTCATGGGGTCACATTTTATATTTCTCTGTACTGCCTATGCCAGTTTAACATTTTCCTTTTTATCTGGTTCCATTGTAGACTAAAACCTAAAAGAAATAAAAGGGGATTTTTATGCCAAAGTTGTAACCCGAGATGCGGACGTGCATGATTGACATACTTTTCCCATTGCGGGACAGACACACATCCTCGGTTATAGATATAGATATTATTTTGCTTTCATTGCAATTGGTCAAGTAGCATTTGGGCTCTTAGCCTCCAGCCAAATGTCATTTTGTTTGTTTTCTTTTGGCGTTCGCCTTATTTCTCTAATTCCCAAGGCGGTGTGCGTTGCACTGTGGTTTTTATTTTGCACCTGTCGCCCCAGTGCATCCGACTTCACCATGCATTTTCTAAGGGTTTGCTTCCCCGGAGTAACGGCCGGTGCTGTGATGGGGATCGAATCCAGCACCTTCAGATTGTGAGCCGTGTCACTTAACCACTAGCCCACGCCGTCCTCGCCAAATGTAATGAAATGACATCTACATGTTGTAATGGCAAGTATCTGACCATACCCATTTGTAAATTGTTGATTAAACTCAACTTTAATCAACTTTAAACATTTTTTTTCATTATTGTCCCCACTATCTACATGTATGTATTGTTGTTCAGTTACCTACAAAGTGTTTCATTTATCTGGACAGTGACAAAAGAAATATCACTTGGCAATAGCTAGTATCCATCCACGAGAAGCTGTACAAAAGTGCACGGAGCCTCAAGTCGACTGCTGTCTTTCTTTAGAGTCATTGAAGTCGAGGTCTGAAGTTGATTGAGGAAGAAGAAGAAGACGATCCTTTCTAATATCCGAAGGAAACTGGATATCACAACCTCGCTGTAAACTTTGACAACATAACAGAACGCTCTTTTCAGAACAAATGTAAAAGGAGAATATAAAAAACACTGAAATAAAATAAGAGAATTTGTGTGTGTGTGTGAACGAGAGCTATTCTTCAAATGTTTTGTTTTCAGACTGCAATGAGTCCCGGGTCGACCCAGCCTTAAATGGGTGCCGGTTCAGTCCGGGAAGTAAAAGCGGCGAGGGAGAGGAGATGGCTACCGCCCTCATATAGCCGAGCCTTTGAAATGTGAGATCGCTAACGCCTTACACCCCTACGGCAGTAATGCTATGGGTTACTTTACTTTACTTTACTTTTTACAAAACTACCACATTACTTTACTTACATGTGATATTTCTGTGTCGTATTTAGAGATGCAAGTGTTGTATCAGTGGTAAGATTAGATAAAAGTGTTGTATAGAACGAGGTTATGTTCTTGACTGGGCAGCCATCACTCCTCAGTGGCAGATCGTCGCTGGGTGGTGGGTTGAAGACGGGATCAATACCAAAATAGAAGCAAGCAACCAGGCTTGCTATCATTCCAATGCCAGCCCCCTGCAATGTTGGTAAACATTAATTTTATTATCAGCAATGTTGGTAAACATTAATTCTATTATCAGCAATGTTGGTAAACATTAATTATATTATCAGCAATGTTAATAAACATTAATTCTATTATCGGCAATGTTGGTAAACATTAATTCTATTATCAGCAATGTTGGTAAACATTAATTCTATTATCAGCAATGTTAATAAACATTAATTCTATTATCGGCAATGTTGGTAAACATTAATTCTATTATCAGCAATGTTGGTAAACATTAATTCTATTATCAGCAATGTTAATAAACATTAATTCTATTATCGGCAATGTTGGTAAACATTAATTCTATTATCAGCAATGTTGGTAAACATTAATTCTATTATCAGCAATGTTGAGATTACAATATATTATATCGAAACATTATCAATCTTCTTCTGCTGCTTCTTTCTTTTTCCACATCCCTTCCTCCTTTCTTCTTCTTCTTCTTCTTCTTCTTCTTCTTCTTCTTCTTCTTCTTCTTTCTCTTCTTCTTCTTCTTCTTCTGCGTTCGAGTTTTCTGATCATGCTAAATCTTTAGTCCTATCGCCAGGATTGAGTCCACAATCCTTTCCTAGTGTGAACTGTGAACCTATAGCTTTTGTCTCAGTTCTGTTCCATCTGGCCAGGTCTGGCATTTTAGTTCTTTGTAGGTCGAGCATTCTTGAAGTACGTGTTCAGGGGTCTGGACTATCCCACGTGGATATTAATTTGTTTGGTTATTGTGAGCTGATATTGGGGACCCAGTAGTCTGCAGTGGCCCGTTCTTAGGGGGAAAATAGCAGTTTGCTGGTGCCTTTGTAGCTGGAGGATTGGGTCTGGACTATTACTCTCTCCCATTTCGTTTCTCCCATTTTATTTTATACCGGCTGCGAATGATAGTTTTATCCCCCATTAAATGACACTGTATGGGTGTATTGTTCCATTTCCCCACCTGCTTTGGATAGTGCATCGGCTCTCTTGTTTCCCATAATTCCACAGTCAGAGGAGCGCTACTGGAGTGCTATCTTTGAGATCTTTTGTATGGCATTTAGCTCTGTTCTGATTTTGTGTTATGTCCTCATTTGTTGTGTTTTTTTTTTAATTACCGATTTGAGTAGTGCTTTACAGTCTGTGAAGATCACTATCCTGGCATGTGTGTGAGCTTCCAGTTTGGTGACAATTTTGAGTGCTTCAAGAAATGCCATTGATCCTGCCCTACGGCTAGAGGTTTTCCCTGTTGGAAAGGAATTATGGGTTATCTAACATTATCACCAATGTTGATATTACAATATATTATTTCAGAACATTATCAGTAATGTTTATGTTAATTTACATAATTTATTAAAATTATCAATATATATTTCAGCCACTTAGATTATATATATATATATATGTAAGAAGAGACCGCGGGGAAGACCTCCAATGCGTTGGTCAGACTCCCTTGCTGTACGCTGCAACATCCGAGATGTCTCTAGAGGAGCACTTACCACGCACTGGACTTCTGTGGCGCAAGACAGGGTTCATTGGAGACGAAGTCGGGCCCCGCAGCTTCGCTGAGGAACAGGTCATCAAGATCAAGATCAAGATAAATGTAAATATATGTATACGTGGGGATGAAGATGCAACGTGAATGAGTTGACAGAAGCTAGAGACTCGCTGGTTGATTTCATATCAGGGTTAGTGAACCAGAGCTGACCAAGTTCCTATTCCGCCTCTAGGCTACGGCCCTGGAAGCTGGCTGCAATAGGGCAGTCTGGCTAAGAGAATAGGGATCGCAATTTTGAAAGGCAAACTCGGTACACACAAAAAAAAAAAAAAAAAAAAAAAAAGCCAGCTGAAATTAGATGTGTCCAGCTGAAAGGCACATATATCACAGCCTCGCTGTAAACTACGACATGATGTCCTTTTCAGGATGGGCGCAGAGAAAGAAGATGATTTTCAACACCCCCCCCCCCCCCTCTCCCCCTCGTGTGATTTTTTTCCTCTTTCAATAAAAGACCTAGTATTCTCTCTCAACACTTACCCAGCTGTTCATGCAAGGGATAAACATTCCACTCATGATGAGACCCAACAATGGACCACCAACAATACCGAAGACACCAAAGGATATCGTGAGAGCTGTTTTTCCCAGCAGACTTGCCAGATATGCCAGCCCAATAGTAATGGCACCAAAGATTATTGCTAAAATAAAATGATCGGTTTACTGATAATTAATGTCATAAAGGAAGAACACATATTTTATGATTACTTGTAAGTTTTTCTTCTTCTTCTTCGTTCATCATCAGATCAAGATCCTGGTTTCTCTTATAAAGGACACCGTTGTTTGTAAGGCTGTTTTTATCTCCATACATATTTTGTCTCATATCTGTCTCATAAGGCCAGCATTTTTCTCTCTTTTCCTGCGTGAATATGCATCTTTGTA